>CM029555.1:1615000-1805000 GCA_017141385.1 Sogatella furcifera | reverse complement strand
CTATCACTTTTCAGCCATTTCAATTGAAATATTACACAGTATATCATCAGTATCTAATAAATGTTTGACTATAATTTCAATTTTTGACGTAAAACTGTATTTTCATTGAGTGATAAATAATAAATGGCTTGGAATCTGCTCATATACCTCAATATAATACAGCTCTTTAAGGGAATTATGATCCTCTATGTTTATTAGAACACAATAATTGTAGTTCCTAGTAGATTATTATTGTAATATACCATGAATATAGATTATTCAGTTTAGCCTACATCCAGCACCTATTCCATTACATTAATGAGAGCAATTTTTGAGTGGCGCGGCTCGATACCGACTACTTTGATAGTCTTTCCAAGCACAGAAGACACTCTGGCAAGATGGGAAAATGACTCCAGCTCGGTCAATATCGATTCAAAGTTCAAAAATTTGGTCTCAAATTGTAGATCAGAATGTTTCCTACAATTTGAGATCATGGTCATGATTTTTTAATCAATATCGACCGAGCTGTAGTCATTTTCCCATCTTGCCAGAATGTCTTCTTTGCTTGGACAGTCTGTACCAACTCTATTACACCCGGCATCAAACGAAAGGAATATTGATTAGCAAAAAAGTAATAATTGAAAAGCGATTCCGATCAAAAACGGCTATCAAAGAGATCTCTTATCATCAAAAATAGCGGCGAGCGAAATGAAATTGGAAATTTTCTCGCCAATACTTCCCCTCCCCTTTAACTCCCCCACCCCCCTAAAACCCCGAGTTGGATTGGTAATGAGCGGGGTTTAAACCTCCCCCCCACCAACCCTCCCCACTCACATCATCAGGACAAAGAGAAACTCTTTTGATCCTTCTTTCCATTTCCATAAAAGTAGTTTTTGTTCATTTTTCATGAGCGCTAAGGACTTTTTAAACCCGGTTCTAAACCCTTTTTCAAACCCATTTGCCCACTTCTCATTTTCTCGAGTATTCTCATCCTTTTACTCTTCATTCTCTCTCTTCTTATTTTTCGTCCTTTTCTATTTTTCTTCTTCCCTTCCAATACAGATTCATATCCTCGTGATTCTTCGTCTCTCACTGGTTCCTTTTCTTGTTTAATCGGTTTCGACTATATCATTCTCTTTCTCTATTATATCATTAATGCTACTTTAACCGGCGATTTTTTAATACGCAGTATAGTCTGTCCAAGCAAAGAAGAGCCTCTGGCAAGATGGGAAAATGACACAAGCTTGATCAATATTTGTTCAAGAATTATAAATGTGGCCTTAATATAGTAGATCAAATTGGTTTCCACAATTCGAGATCAAATTGATAATTTTTTAACCAAAATTGACCAAGATTGAGTCATTTTTCCAGCTTGCCAGAGGGTCTTCTTTGCTTGGACAGACTATAGTAGGCTAATACAAAAGTCCAAAATTGTTAAAGGAAGGAAGCTCATTGACACAAAATATATGCAGTGTAGGGTTCCAAAGTGAGGTTAGCTCATTTGAAAATGTCGAAAATCCGGAAAAATTGTGTTTTAGCCTATTATTATTTTTCCATTAATTCAACTTAGCTTAAATGCTCTCAAAATGTTTCATCTTTGAGAAATAGAATCAAGTTATTCCCAATAAAGCAGCGATACATGAGCATTGCAAATGTTTCGTATCAACGAGCTCCCTTCCTGTATCAATTTTGACATTTGTACCACTACTGCGTATCATCAATGTGTATCAAAAAGCGGCCTGTAAAGAGTCCTTAAGCACAGAGTAGGTAAATTATACACTATGCATTACGTTATAACCTACAAACCTACGTTATACATTCTCTGTGCCTTGAGACAGGAAAATTTGTATCCGCCATTTTGTCACAGTTCCAATCACGAAATGGCTGCTCACAAATACTGCTTTGTGATAGGCTGAAGTGTGGAGGCGGAGCTTAAAACAATACAACACACTCGCCAATCGTATCTCATTATCAATGTGAACATAAATGTATTTGATGATGAACCTTATTCTAAACACCGTGAAGTTGAGTCACGAACACTCTGGACTGCTTTCGGATGGGTGACCAGGAAGGGACTAAGACGAGTGGAACACAAGGTTCATATATAGTTTTACATATTCTATACTAACCTTGAGTGGAATTTTTATGGTTAGCTCCCCAAAACGAAAGCCATATGCATTCTTTTCACATGAAAAGTATTAATTTTCCAAATTATACAATTTAAGATTGTAATATTGTGATAATTCTCCTATTTTAATAATAATAATAATAATAATAATAATAATAATAATAATAATAATAATAATAATAATAATAATAATAATAATAATAATAATAATAATTCTATTTCTCGTGATAATTCTCCTATTTTAATTCTGAGAAGGTTCCACAACATCAATCATTTACTAGGTAATTTGATCAAATCATTTGAATAACTGCACTCCATCATACCCCACGTATAGACCTCATCATTATATACTCCACATAATATGTAATAAATACTATATTATATAAACTTAAAAAGGTTTAACTTGAAAATGTATAAATTGAAAAAATAATAATTGAGGGTACTTATTAACACTGTTATTCATTATTCTTATAAAATGTTTGAGACAGCTAATATGAACAATATTATTGATATTGCCATAAAATCAACTGGAAAATTGCTCTCTTACAAGGTTATTATAATAACCTTGACTCTCTTATACTTAGATCATAGTACCAATTTTTCATTTGAAGTATGAATAGTACTGTGAACAAAATATAACAAAAACTCACCCAGTAACCAATTCAGCTTCATTGTAGAAGCGATATACAGTATTCAATTCGGGAGACAATTTCGTCGTAACATTAGCATTTAATTGCACACGATAGAAAGAGATATAGTGAGTATAATATGTGAGATAACATGAGAAAGATATCAATATGATGAAGAGAGAGTCATTTTGTGTGTTTGTGTGTGAGAGAGAGAGATAACATACTAATATGGTGAAGAGAGAGTGAGAGAGAGAGTGTGTGAGATAGATCGAATGTGAGTTCGGAAAGAATTCATCTGTAAGCTCCAATGGAAATGTAAATAATGTACGATCCTGGATTAACGCTCCAGTGCACTCTATTGTGAAACAACGGTACTAATTTACAAACGTGAAAAAATGTGTATTCTACGTTAAAGTGGAATAGGAAATTCGTTGTACGATTTCTGTTATGGAGGACTTTGGAAGTTAAATGATAATTCAATCAATTTTTTCAGATAATTTTTTGTCTTTATTGTGGTAGTTGGTTTACTTTTATTATAATAGCCGGCAGGCTCGCTTCGCTCGCTTTCTCCGCCTAACCAGAGGATGGCCCTGCCCTGGACCCCCGATAGTATAGGCAGTGTAAGTGAGTCAAACAAAACCTCTGTCAGTGTCAGCTGGGACAAACAGGCTCGCTTCGCTCGCCTGCAAATTCCGTTCAGAAGGGATTCGAAATTTATTGAGCACAGCATTTCTACACCTAATCTGGACCTGTTCACCTAATTTCAACATTTCCAGCCAATTTGTTCTAGAAAAATCTAAGAAAAACTCCGAAAATTAAAAAAATAGTAAAACGCTAATATAAAGCGTAACCTTGGGAAGTATATCGGACATAGTTTGAAACTTGATTCAATATCTTCCAAATTAGTTCATCTATAATCTCGCTGAACCATTGAATTTACAGTTAGGATTGGTCGTATCAAGGCGGAAGATATGCAACCCGCAACACATCTACAATTTTGAAAACCTGATTACTGGCGTAATCTTGAACGGGTTGCAAAAATATTTCAACACAACATTTCTAGACCTTATCTGAACCTGCCAACCAAATATCAACATTTTCTACCAATTGGTTCATGAAAAAATGAGGAAAACGTCAAAAAACTCTAGAAAAACTAAAATATTTGGCGTATCCTTGAAAAGTTTTTGAAATCCGTTCTTAG
Source organism: Sogatella furcifera (assembly GCA_017141385.1). Taxonomy (NCBI): domain Eukaryota; kingdom Metazoa; phylum Arthropoda; class Insecta; order Hemiptera; family Delphacidae; genus Sogatella; species Sogatella furcifera. Next base: position 1,801,063 of record CM029555.1, on the reverse strand, counting down.
CGCGCGTCTAAACGTCCAACTGAACATGCCTGCCAAATTTTAACGCATTTGGTTCAGTGGATTTTTAGTTCTGGTGATGAATGAATGAATGAATGAATCAGTGTCATTTCACTTTTATATATAGAGATCATCTTTAGTTAGTAGTAGTAGTAGTAGTAGTTAGTATAGTTTATTATTCAATAGTCTTTAATATTATCTAACAAAATAAAGGCGCTTTCAACCGTCTCTTGTACGTGAAGTAACCTACTAAGAGCTAATGTAGGGAATCTATAATTGTCTCTTTTAATTTTAAAAACATCATAATAACTATTGGCATCGAGTTAAATGACAACTCAAATTGACAACATCAGCTGTTGGAGCGCACAAGGAACAGTTGAAGCCGCCTACATTTTTGATGTCATCCATACAAGTCTCTACAATTAGATTGTTCAATTTGATACAAGTACAACATTGTGTTTTCCCCTGTAATATCTCGAACGTTCAGCGGGTTCCTCGGTGCTGTAACTTACAAACAGCTGATGTGAAGCATGTTTTTGATCGGTGGCGGCTCGTGCCCACGAAAAAGGTGAAGTGCTGTACGGTAAAAGATACGGGCACTTCACCTGTTTCGTTGGCACGAGCCGCCACTGATCAAAAACATGCTTCACATCAGCTGTTTGTAAGTTACAGCTAAATCTCTTTAGATTTCAAAAACAACATCTGGGCATAGCTGAATTGCAACTCTTTTTGACAACATCAGCTGTTGAAGTGCACAAAAATTTGTTGGAGCGTACAAAGAGCAGTTGAAACCGCCTAACAGTTTGGGGTCTGCTGTAACAATATGTCATCCCAGCACTAGACAAGAGTGTTAAAATTCGTCGAGTTTAATTAATATGTTTCTAATGGATTAAAGCTGCAATGTTGGCACTATTAGCTTTATTGGAGTTTGCAATTTCTATTCAGTTGGCCGACTGCCAAAATTCCCGAAATGAAGTGGATAGGAGAAGGGAAAGAGGATGAGGAGGACGGAATTGCGAGGAAGTAGGAAGAGAAGAAGAATGAAAAGAAGAAGAAGAAGAAGGAGAAGTAGAAGAAAAAAAGAAGAAGAAGAAGGAGGAGTAGGAGGAGGAGGAGGAGAAGAAGAAGAAGGAGAAGAAGGGAAAGAAGAAGAAGAAGGAGGAGGAGGAGGAGGAGGAGGAGGAGGAGGAGGAGGAGGAGGAGAGAGAGAGAAAGAGAGAAGGAGGAGCAGGAAAAGAAGAGGAGGAGAAGAGAAGAAGAAGAAGAAGAGGAAGAAGAATGAGAAGAGAAGAAGAAGAAGAAGAGGAGGAGGAGAAGAGGAAAAAGAAGAAGAGAAGAAGAAGAAGAAGAAGAAGAAGAAGAAGGAGGAGGAATAGGAGAAGGAGAAGAAGAAGAAGAAGAAGAAGAAGAAAAGAAGAAGAGAAGGAGAAATAATAAGAAGAAGGAAGAAGAAGAAGGAGAAGAAGGAGGAGAAGAAGAAGAGAGGAGAAAAGAAGAAGAAGAGAAGAAGAAAGAAGAAGAAGAAGAAGAAGAAGAAGAAGAAGAAGAAGAAGAAGAAGAAGAAGAAGAAGAAGAAGAAGAAGAAGAAGAAGAAGAAGAAGAGAAAGAAGAAGAAGAAGAAGAAGAAGAAGAAGAAGAAGAAGAAGAAGAAGAAGAAGAAGAAGAAGAAGAAGAAGAAGAAGAAGAAGAAGAAGAAGAAGAAGAAGAAGAAGAAGAAGAAGAAGAAGAAGAAGAAGAAGAAGAAGAAGAAGAAGAAGAAGAAGAAGAAGAAGAAGAAGAAGAAGAAGAAGAAGAAGAAGAAGAAGAAGAAGAAGAAGAAGAAGAAGATGAAGAGAAAAGCAGAAAAGGAAGGAGAAGAAGAAAGAAGGAGAGGAGAAGAAGAAGGTGAAAAAGTAAAAAGAAGAATTATTATAAACTCTAACGTGGTCTGGTCGAGAAAGGAAGACATTCTGGCAAGATGGGGAAATGACTCTAGCTCAATCAATATTGATTTAAAAATTATGAATATTAACAATAGAGTTTCTAAATTTAGCAAATTTTCTACTTTACAATCATTTGAAACCACAATTTCATATTTAGTCACCACTGAAAACTGTCTCAATGAAAGATAAAAATAACCTTAAGGAGGGGACGTAAGGTTCCAGAACTCAAACTTGCTCAGTTATGTTTGTGAAAATGATACAATTTTTCTTATTCAGGCCAACACCCCTATTAATATTCATCTTGTTGCCTCAGTGGTTTATAAGATTCTCCAATTTATCCACAACAAAGCCAAGAACGTTACTTTTCAGAATAAAGAACCCTCTTTGAAAACACCCTCTTTCAAAATAAATTAAGGTCGAATGTTTAGCATGATAGAATTATATTGTTTGATGATTATACTAAAGAAATTATGCAGATTGCGTCATATTTTTACCGTATTGTACCTCTTTATCAACTCTCTCTTGATTCCATTTCCTCTGCTCTCAACATTTTTCCTCTCGAGGTTTATCTTTTTTTGTCCGTTCTTTCTTGAAATGAAACTTCTTCAGTATATTATGGTTGTTGACATTCTGTATTGTTATTGATATACTATTATCGTATGTATTATTATATAATATTACAAACCCGAGGTATTTGTATTAAGAGTGGATGGTAGTGGACGGCAAACACCCGAACGGAAAAATCAAGCCCCATAAGAACAATGTAATTTTTATCAATCTCTTGGGCTTAGGCCGCACTGCCGGTTGGAAGAGCCTGGAGGGTGGAGGGTAGTTGGTAAATCTATAGAACATACACATCATCCACAGTAATACATCGCATGAATGGTATGTGTTCAGCCGCCATCTTGAAATCCTTAAATATGGACAACATAACCTCAAAAAACAGAATGACGTCATACCATTCATACGATGTATTACTGTGGATGGTGTGTATGTTCTATAGATTTACCAACTACCCTCCACCCTCCAGGCTTTACCCACCGGCAGTGCGGCCTCAGCCTTGGAGCAGATAGAACCTCTATTTATGGACAGAGTTTAACGTCCTTCATGTCATTGGAAATAGAATTCGATTCTCCAGGGTTGATACTTTTCACTTTTTTGATTTAAACTTTATTCTAATAATTATTGTAATATTAATTGAAAAAGTATTAAACTCTAATTATTGGACTAAACTAAAAATCGAAAAAGTAAAAAGTCACGCCCCTGGAGAATTTAATTCTCTTTCCAATGACATGAAGAACGTAAAATTCTGTCCATAAATAAAGGCTCTATCTGCTCCAAGAGATTGATAAAAATTACATTGTTCTTATGGGTATCGATTTTGGTTCACTTTCACAAGTATTTATAGTTGAGGAGCTTGCAGACTTTTTTTAAGTCTTAAACTTTTAAAGTTTCAATTTATAGTCGAGTATTAGAAATACCTTATATACCAATAATACGTATTATTCCATTTTTTTCGAGGGTGATGCCCACATGGGCTCTTGGGCCTGTGCGTGGGTAATGAGAAGGATGATGATGAGAGATGAATGGACCTACTGCTTCAGGTGGCCTCCGAACCGCTGGGAAGCGATTTTTGAGGATCATAAATTGAATTCAGAGGAACCGGTCACCAGTACAACAGTGGTGACAGAGGCACCGATCTCACCGCTTAGACGCTCTCTACCAGGTGGGACAAACCGCTTCCCAAATTTGAATTTAGAGCAATGGGATGCACCAAATTGATTGATTCAAAAAATTTTTCACAAAATTTCTTATAAAATATTAAATGAATTTTAGTAAAATTTGGCATTGCTGTATTATTTTCTCACTCTTTCTAATGAAAAACAAATTTACAGTGAGTTAACGGAATTTATTGGAATGTAGGAGGAGTAGAAGAGTGTGAGAGTTGAAATTGAAGGAAATCAAAAGAAATAGAAGAGGGAGAGGAGGCAAGGAAGAGAATAGAAGACATGAAGGAATTGACAGGAAAGAGTGAGTGGTGGCTTGTCTACACGACTGAGATCTGCGGAAGAATTGTGTCACGTACAGTATTAAGACAGTCTGAAGACAGTCTGTCAGTCTGCGGTGTAACTGGTATGATGGATGCGAGGTAAGACTACTTCTGAAAAGGTTGAGACATTTTTCTCTACCACTTCCTCATGATATTTACTTTTTATTTTCTGTATCCTCATCATCCTGTTCTCCTACTTCTTGTTTTTCTTCTTCTTCTTCTTGCCTCCCTTGCCTCCTTTCCACCCTCTTCTTATTCTTTTATTCCATTTTTTACTAGTTTAATCACTATCATTTTTAAAGTAGTGCACCTAAACTACCATACCAACGGCAGTTGTTTCGTCTTCTTCTTGTTTTTCGTCTTCTCCCTCTTCTTCTTTCAATTATTATTCTTCTTTCCCTTATACTTCTTCTTCTTCTTTTTCTTCTTCTTCCTCTTCTTCTTCTTCCTCTTCTTCTTCTTCTTCTTCTTCTTCTTCTTCTTGTTCTTCTTCTTCTTCTTCTTCTTCTTCTTCTTCTTCTTCTTCTTCTTCTTCTTCTTCTTCTTCTTCTTCTTCTTCTTCTTCTTCTTCTTCTTCTTCTTCTTCTTCTTCTTCTTCTTCTTCTTCTTCTTCTTCTTCTTCTTCTTCTTCTTCTTCTTCTTCTTCTTCTTCTTCTTCTTCTTCTTTCTTCTTCTTCTTCTTCTTCTTCTTCTTCTTCTTCTTCTTCTTCTTCTTCTTCTTCTTCTTCTTCTTCTTCTTCTTCTTCTTCTTCTTCTTCTTCTTCTTCTTCTTCTTCTCTCATCATCTTCTTATTCTTCTTCTTCTTCTTCTCTCTTCTTCTTCTTCTTCTTCTCTTCTTCTTCTTCTTCTTCTTCTTCTTCTTCTTCTTCTTCTTCTTCTTCTTCTTCTTCTTCTTCTTCTTCTTCTTCTTCTTCTTCTTCTTCTTCTTCTTCTTCTTCTTCTTCTTCTTCTTCTTCTTCTTCTTCTTCTTCTTCTTCTTCTTATTCTTCTTCTTCTTCTTCTCATCTTCTTCTTTTCTTTCTTCTTCTTCTTCCTTTTTTCTTCTTCTTCTTCTTCTTTTCTTCATATTCTTTTTCTTTTTCTTCTTCTTCTTCTTCCTCTGTTTCACTTCTTCTTCTTCTCTCTCTTCTTCTTCATTCTTCATCCCCTCATTCTCTTGTCATCCTTATACGTTCTCCTGACAACTTTTTCCAGCTTTTCTTCTGCAAATAGCCTTAGCAATTTTCCTGGTTCTATTATCGTTAAAATACGTTTCCAAAATTGTGATGAAGGTGTAGGAGGAATTTTGGAATCAAACTCCTGTGAAAAATATTAAAAAGCGCTCATTCTCATGAACATTAATAATTTATAAACCCAATAATTATTCAAGTTAAAATTCATTTTCACGTCATTCCACCTTTTATTTGCTATTTCTAAATTTTTGGAATGGTTCGATTCTTTTCAATGAATGTATTGAATCTATATTCTTCTACTTAATCAATATCTAGAATATACAAAATAGATGCAGCTGTACCTATTATGATGAATCCTTATTCAATTTGTGTATTTCAGAAGGATTAAATATGATAATATGCAATAATATGAATTGGTCTCAATCCACCTAGATGAATTCTGAGGTACAATTAGATTAAGTAGCTTCAAATAGCTCAAAATTCATCTAGCTAAATTGGAAACCATTAATATAATTCTCATTTCATCTTCTCAAAATATACATTGCTTGTACATAGCTTTTTGTCTTAAATTGTCTTCTTAAGCTGGAAGTAAAAGTATTTGAGCTGATGAATAGTGTTTAATAGCTACAGTTTTCTAATTGGACCGCCAAAAAAGTATAATATCAGCTATCTTTATTTAAGTTGCCTTTGAATAAATAGATGAATAAATCAATAGAAGTATCTAATTTTCACAAAATAGCGTCAGCTAGCTTGTTGAACACGCTATCAGCCATTTTGTGCAACAGCCGATGGGAGCTCACTGGTACGCCATTGATCGCCTGTGATTGGTCGAAGCTTTCTGACATTCACCAATAGCAATGCAGAGCGGCGTTCCCTTCAGACCCTGTTTGTTTCTTGGTTCTTCATTATATTTTTACTGTATAAGCTTCTCTATTTATTTCCATACAGATTCTCCATTCATATAATTATGGAAAATGTAAGTGATCAGCATCTTCACATTAAGACACGACACAGGTGAAGTGCCCGTATCTTTTACTGTACAGCACTTCACTTGTTTCGTGGGCACGAGCCGCCAGTACACTAAGAATTTTCTTCAAGAGAGAGAAAAAATTTTAACATTATGAAAAAATACATTGAGCCAAAGCTGTTCCAAAAATAGTTGTTCAATATTCCACCTGGTATAGGCCTATACTGGTACGTATTGAATTAGGTACTGAATATTAGCGGTTGCGAGAAAATTAAGTTTGGTGAAAATGTCGTGATAGAAGAAAATAAGTAGTATGAGGACAGATAAGAAGCAGAACTGGGAAGGAGTAGAAGAGGAAATAGGACAGGAACTCTCATGGGAGAAATGAGGAAACGGACAGGACACAAGTGATCCATTTCGTGAAGGTGTCTCCAGAGAAGGTCACCTATTGCGCGAGAAATGAGAGAAGAGAGAGAAGATAGAAGAAGAAGAAGGAGAAGAAGAGGAAGAAGAAGAAGAAGAAGAAGAAGAAGAAGAGAAGGAAGGAAGAAGAGGAAGAAGAAGGAAGAGGAAGAAGAAGGAGACGAAACAACTGCCGTTGGTACGGTAGCATTGGTATAGAAGAAGAAGAAGAAGAAGAAGAAGAAGAGAAGAAGAAGAAGAAGAAAAAGAAGAAGTGAATAATATCACTTGAAAAATAGTGAATAAACTAGTAGAAAATGGAATAGGTGGATGAAAGAGGGTAAGAAAGAGGGCGAAGAATGAAAGGGCAAAATGGAGAAAAGGGGCAAGGGAAGTAACAAAATCAACAGCAATGTCCGGCAATTCATGTGAAACGAGCCATGGCTGTGTTGTTCTTATTCGGCCAACAAAAACCTCCTTCAACTCATACTGAAACCATTTTCCAACTAACACGAGACAAAAATATTTCCACTATCACTATTATTTCGTCGCCATTTCTTCTTCTTCTGCTGCTTCTTCTTCTTCTTCTTCTTCTTCTTCTTCTTCTTCTTCTTCTTCTTCTTCTTCTTCTTCTTCTTCTTCTACTGCTTTTCCTCCTCCTCCTCCTCCTTCTTCTTCTTCTTCTTCTTCCCTTCTTCTTCTTGTACTTGTTCTCGTTCTTGTTCTTGTTCTTGTTCTCGTACTCGTTCTTGTTATTGTTCTTCTTCTTTTCCTCCTTCTTCTTCTTCTTCTTCTTCTTTTTCTTTCTTGTACTTGTTCTTTGTCTTGTTCTTGTTCTTGTTCTTGTTCTTGTTCTTGTTCTTGTTCTTGTTCTCGTTCTTGTTCTTGTTCTTGTTATTGTTCTTGTACTTGTTCTTTGCCTTGTTCTCGTTCTTGTTCTTGTTCTTGTTCTCGTTCTTGTTCTTGTTCTTGTTCTTGTTCTTGTTCTTGTTCTTGTTCTTTTCTTGTTCTTGTTCTTGTTCTTGTTCTTGTTCTTGTTCTTGTTCTTGTTCTTGTTCTTGTTCTTGTTCTTGTTCTTGTTCTTGTTCTTGTTCTTGTTCTTGTTCTTGTTCTTGTTCTTGTTCTTGTTCTTGTTCTTGTTCTTGTTCTTGTTCTTGTTCTTGTTCTTGTTCTTGTTCTTGTTCTTGTTCTTGTTCTTGTTCTTGTTCTTGTTCTTGTTCTTGTTCTTGTTCTTGTTCTTGTTCTTGTTCTTGTTCTTGTTCTTGTTCTTGTTCTTGTTCTTGTTCTTGTTCTTGTTCTTGTGCTTGCTCTTGCTCTTGTTCTTGTTCGTTCTCCTCTTTTCATCGTCATATTCTCTTCATCCCCTCCCTCTTCTCACGTGTTTCTTCTCCTTCTCACGTTCTCCTTCTTCTTCTTCTTCTTCTCCCACTCCCACTGTTTCTTATCACGTTCTCCTCCTTCTTTCTGCACTTCATTCACCACCACTTTCTATATTGACGGTAGCAATTGTCACGTGAGACACAGTTCTAAAAACTCCATCTGGCGGCCGAAAAAAGCAACACTAAACACAACACTACTACCTGCACCTTCCCACTCCACTCACATAGTCTCTGCCCAAGCTGAGCAGACCCTCTGGCAAGATGGCAAAATGACTCCAGCTCGGTCAATATTGGTTCAAAAATTATTAATTCAGTCTCAAATTGTAGAAAACATTCTGATCAACAATTTGAGACCAAATCAATTTTTTTTGAACCGATATTGACCGAGCTGGAGTCATTTTCTCATCTTGCCAGAGGGTCTTCTTCGCTTGAACAGACTATAGCTGATTAACCTGGCACTTTACTCCACTCTACTCTATTCTACTTTACGTCGCCACTTCACTTCACTTCACTTCATTCCACTTCATTTTATTTATTTTGTCGAAACACATCATATCCAGTGCGTTAGAAAAGGTCATATTATGAATATTTTATTATTCTCTCGATTTTGTCGACTTATTCCATCACTTAATCATACTGATTTCGTAAAGATGTAATTTTTGTTCAAGAAACGAAGAACCTCTGGCTAGTTGAGTAAATGACTCCAGCTCGGTCAATATCGGTTCAAAAATTATTGATTTAATCTCAAATCGTAGATCAGAATATTTCCTACAATTGAGACCGAATCAATAATTTTTGAACCAATATTGACCGAGATGGAGTCAATTTCACATCTTGTCAGAGGCTCTTCTGTGCTTGGACAGACTATAGTAATGATTTTGAATTAGTTTAAGATGTAGAGGGTTTCTTCCCGAATTTTCTTCAGGTCAGAGTATTATTATCATGAATGACAATGACAAGGTACATTAATTTGTTCTCAATTGTTCCATCAAATACTGTCCAAGCCACTGGCGGCTCGAACCCATGAAACAGGTGAGGTGCGCGTATCTTTTACTGTACAGCACTTCACCTGTACTGCTTGCATCGTATTGTGAACCTTCTCGAAAGGAGATCAAGCCGTGAACGGGCAGATAGCTTCACATAATATTCATCAGTTTAATAGCGTAATATCGGCTTTCGAAATATGATTCGAACTAATCCATCAAGTTGAACTACCTCGTGGTGAGAATTCCGGACGATCTTATTTCCTGTATTGAGTAGTTCACCTTCCTTCTCTCTCTCTCTCTCTCTCTCTCTTGCTTGAGGAATTCTCTTTTTTCTTCTCATCTCCTCAATTCACCATTTTTTCGTCTCTTGCTTGAAGAATTATTGGATCGAGTGCGAACGAAAGTAAAGCCTGTCCAAGCAGAGAAGACCCTCTGGCAAGTTGAAAAATGACTCTAGCTCGGTCAATATTTGTTCGAAAATTAGTATTTTGGTCTCAAATTGTAGATCAGAATGTTTTCTACAATTAGAGGTCAAATTTATAAGTTTTTAAGCAATATCGACCGAGTTTGAGTAATTTTCTCATCTTGCCAGAGGGTCTTCTTTGCTTGGACAGGCTATTGGGATAGGGACGTGCAGGCAGTTTCGAAATCGTAGTTATTTGGCGGTGATCACCCATCCCCTCGCGTCCCGAGCCGACGTTACTGAGCCCTGTGAAAGGTCACATGCTCTATTAAGGCGTGTGTCACAGCCGGAATGAGTACTGTGATGGATGAGTGCTTTCTCCTCCTCCTTCTCCTTCTCATCCTCCTCCTCCTCCTCCTCTTCCTCCTCCTCCTCCTTCTCTTACACCTACTTCTCCTTTTCCTACTCCTCTTCCACCTCATCCTTCTCCTAATCCTCCTCCTTCTCCTTCTCTCACACACCTTACTTCTAGTTTATTCATTTTCATCTCCTTCTCTAATCCGCCTAATCCTCTTCTTAGTGGATATTTTCTCATTTCTTCTATCCTCCCTCCTTTTCTTCTTCTTCTTCCCGTTTTTTTCTTCTTCTTCCCGTTTTTTTCTTGTTTTTCCGTTTTTTCTTCCAACCCTCTTGAGAGAATTAATCGTGGTTTTTCCTTGATCACTGAATTCTTCAAGGTTTTCCAACTCTTGCAACATTAATAATTAGTAGCTGAAAAAATTGTTTATTCTCATGAGGGTTCTCTCGTTTTCAAGTCCTCTTTTTGTTGAAAATTAAACTTCAAACTTAGGGCTATTTAAAATAATTGATGAATAAATAAAACCTCTTTTTCTTACCGTGTTGAAGAAAACGTCATCAACAAAATTATTAGCGGATGAATCAGCTGATCAGAGAAACACTTATATCTCTCTTCGAACACAGGTGCAACTTGCATAACATCTACAATAATATTATTGTTGAGCCCCCTTATTTCTGGAGTTATCTCAAATATTCTAACACAACATTTCTAGACTTGATCTGAGCACATGTACCAAATTTCAACGTTTACTACTAATTGAAGGCTAAGAAAACGCAGAAAATCTTAAGAAAAACGTAAATATCGGCGCATCTTTGAGAATTTTCAAAAATCAATTCTTAGTATCCGTCTAAACTGAACAACTGAACATGCTGGTGAAATTTGAACTCATTCCATTCAGTAGACTTCAAGTTCTGCTGATGAAGTCAGTCAGTGCCATTTCGATTTTACAGATTAGATCTACGAACTTTCTCTACGATTTCAATCTTCCACTAATAATATCACTCTCTCTTAAGCCAGCTCCATACATGCGCTATTCGGCAAACACCGAACACCTAGTCGCCGAATCACGACTAGTGTGGAGCGGAGTGTTCGCTATTTTGGAAATAGCGAACACGAATGTTTGGGTGTTCCGTCCATTGTCGGTCTTTTGGACACATCAAAGTGGACGAATGTTCGGCAAATAGCGAACTTTTTTCCGATCCACACATTCGCCTTCATGTTCGGCTAATTTTGTTGTTGCATGTAGATTGAGGTTAAGTCAATTGAGGAAAAGTTTCTCACGTATTAATTTAATACATAATTTTTTTAGACGAGATAAATATTAAATTACAGTCTGTGGATGATTTCTAAGTGATATAATCAATTTTGATACTATGAAATTGAATAAAATTCAATTCAAATATTATATTGAAAACTAGTGAATGTCCAGTCCGTTTCAGGTTACTGGATTATGATCTTGATTCTTTAAATGTTTAAAAATTTCTACAAACATTAATATTCAATCATTGCCAAGATTAAAGTTGAAATTAGTACCGTAGTGTTAGATTTTCGAAAGTTGAAATCTTCGACAGTATTTTGACATTATTGACCTTGAAAATGTCACCTATTCGGTTGACGATTCGCCATTCCCAGTACGAATACGTGCTCGGAAAACCACGCATGTGTGGAGATGTGTGTTCGTTAGTTGGGAAATAGCGAGCAAAACTGCTCGCCAAACTCCAAATGTTCGGTATTTCCCAAATACCGCATGTATGGAGGCGCCTTTACGGTTAAGTGTTGATGGGAGAGATATCCTTGAATATCCATCTCCAAGAATAAATATCTATGTCCAAACTCCGCCATTTCATTTAGATACATCTCAATCACATTATTAAGAATAACGTATAACAGTAAGAATATTAAATTCTATACCTTAATTTAACAATTAAGGTATAATTGTTAAACAATACAATGTGATTTAAAAACTTTGTAGTTTACTCTATACATTTTTTATATCTATTTGATCCAATCGTCTAATTTATTTCATTTTCAATTATCGCTATCCATGATTTAAGACTGTTAATGCTGTGATCTACTTGAATGGAATGAATCTAATCCAATCTCTCACTCACTCTCTCTCTCTCTCTGAATCTGAATCTCTCTTTCTCTCTTTCTGTGACTCTCACACACACAGACCACCTGAGGCCAAGACTTGATAAACAGTGAGGAGCCGTGGAACTGGCTCAGAAACCACTGTAATTGTCCGTTTCTCAGCAGATATTAAACGCCGGTTGGCTAACCGGGAGTTGACAGAGGTTTGGTCACAGAACTCCTCTTGCCGGCAGTTGTCAACTGCTGTCCAGAGATTGTTGTCTCCAAACAAACTCTCTCAACTTAATGCCACTAAATGCTTCACAGATATAGTTCAAAGGTTCCTATTCAACATAGGTATAGAGTGTATAGTATTCTGAAGAGCTCTACACAGGTATAGTGTGTCCAAGAACAGATGACATTCTGGCAAGATGGGAAAATAACTCCAGCTCAGTCATTATTTTTCCAAGAATTATAAAAAGTGGTCTCACAGACCACATAGTAGATCAAATTGTTTCCTACAATTTGAGATCAAATTGATAATTTTTGAACCAATATTGATCGAACTGAAGTCATTTTTCTATCTTGTCAGAGGCTCTTCTTCACTTGGAAAGACTATACAGTCTGCTCAAGCAAAGAAGACATTCTGAAAATATGGGAAAATGACTCCAGCTCAATCAATATTGGTAAAAAAAATTGTCAATTTGGTCTGAAATTGTAGAGCAGAATGTTTCCTACAATTTGATATTAGATTTATAATTTTCAACCAATATTGACCGTCCAAGCATAGGAGACATTCTTGCAAGATGGGAAAATGACTCCAGTTCAGTCGATATTGGTTAAAAATTATCAGGTAGGTTTCAAATTGTAGTTGAAAATGCTTCCTACAATTTAATATTGAATTTATAATTTTCAGCTAATATTTACCGTCCAAGCATAGAAGACACTCTGGCAAGATGGGAAAATGACTCCAGTTCAGTCGATATTGGTTGAAAAGTTATCAAGTTGGTTTCAACTTGTAGATCGGAATGTTCCCAACAATTTAATATTGAATTTATAATTTTCAGCCAATATTGACCGTGCAAGCATAGAAGACATTGTGGCAAGATGAGAAAATGACTCCAGCTCATTCGATATTGGTTCAAAAACTATCAAGTTGGTTTCAAATCGTAGATCAAAACGTTTCCAACAATTAGATATTGAATTTATAATTTTCAGCCAATATTGACCGACCAAGCATAGAAAACATTCTGGCATGATGGGAAAATAACTCCAGCTCAGTCAATATAGGTTACACTGGCAATTGTTCTCTCGGTAAGGGTGATCTATCGGTGAACGTGATGTTAAGTCACGAACACTGCGGACTGCCCTTGGATGGGTGACCAGTATTTGGCCAAGTACATATTGGCGAGGTGGAACTACCCGTAGGGGTCTCCCCACCAATAAAAGCCTAAAGAATACATTTTTTTTATAATCAAGTTGGTTTCACATTTTAGACCAGAATGTTTTCTACAATTTAAGAACAAATTCACAATGTCTGAACTAATATTGGCGGGGCTGGTGTCGTTTCCCATGTTGCCAGAATGTCTTCTTTGCTTGGACAGACTATACTGTATATAGGCTATGTAGCTATCTACAGTTATAGGCTAGTGAGAGTTCAGCTCTTTTGTATGTATAGCTGAGACTATATAGCTGATTCTACAGTTATAGTTCACTGGCGGCTGGTGCCCACGGAAGAGGTGAGGTGTTGTACTTAAAAGATACGGGCACTTCACCTGTTTCGTGGGTACAAGCCGCAAGTGTTGTAGTTGTGTTGAGAGTTTGGGCCTGTAGTCTATATAGATATAGATAGCTCTCTACAATTAGGCTATAGTGAGACCTGAGTCTATAGAGCGCTCCCCTACCTCAGACATGGTCTAATATATTTATTGTGCGGTCAACCTGTCCTTGTATAGTCTGTCCAAGCAAAGAAGACCCACTGACAAGATGAGAAAATGACTCTCGCTCGATAAATATTGGTTCAAAAAATATCGATTTGGTCCAAAATTGTAGATCAGAATGTTTTCTACGATTGAGACCAAATCAATAATTTTTGAACAAATATTGACCGAGCTGGAGTCATTTTCTCATCTTGCCAGAGGGTCTTCCTTGCTTGGACAGACTATATCGTTAGAGAAACTCCTCAGAGAGCAGTTGACACTGGACAAACAAGGAGGGGATGACCGCTGAGTAAAAGAGGGGATGAAGAAGAAGAAGAAAAATGAGAAGAAGAAGAAGAAGAAGAAGAAGAAGAAGAAGAAGAAGAAGAAGAAGAAGAAGAAGAAGAAGAAGAAGAAGAAGAAGAAGAAGAAGAAGAAGAAAGAAGAAGAAGAAGAAGAAGAAGAAGGAGAAGAAGGAAAAAAAGATGATAACACGTATAGAATACAATAAAATATCCCATTCACAATAACAATTATTATTAGTACAAATAAAATTTCGTAGCATTACGAAACTTCTAGATACTTCAAGTATAGTCTCTGGCTAGATGAGAAAATGACTCCAGCTCGGTCAATATTAGTTCAAAAAATATCGATTTGGTCTCAAATTGTCGATCAGAATTGTTTCCTACAATTAAAACAAAATCAATAATTTATGAACCAATATTGACCGAGCTGGAGTCATTTTCTCATCTTGCCAAAGGCTCTTCTTCGATTGGACAGACTATATAACTTATATATCAATCTGCATGACATACGGCTTCACGGAATCTGAATAGGCGTACATAAACTACAAACATATAGCCTGGGTGGGAACACTTTTCTCCTACTCATTGGTGGAAGAGTGAATGTATTTTGAAGTTTTTGAAGAATTCTCCAAAGTGAAAATATTTACAGTGAGTATACATCAATGAATGTTAGAAGGGTAGATTATATTATTATATAAGATGTATAAGTAGATATATACTAAGTCTTTGAAAATAAAAATATTTATAGTAAGAATATTAGAGAAATATTGTAGGTTTCGAACAGAAAAGACGAGCTAAAGTTATGTGATTTGCAGTGCAAGGTACTCCTATACTACTGCCATTTAGAAGCTAAGTTTCTCGAGAAAAACTTGTACCTTGAATTTTCAAGCAAGTTCTTTTCAAAACATGATGGATATCCGATAAACCTTCCAAGTTTTGAGTTATGCAAACAGTTCTTCAAAACATAAACTTAGCAAGCATAAAATGGAATAAATTATTATAAAGCGAGCATACATTTATCAGCTTCAGGTGGATTTTTCCCTGGCTATTTGTCTATCATCTTATGTGATGTACATTTCTATAGTCTGTCCAAGTAAAGAAGACCCTCTGGCAAGATGGGAAAATGACTCCAGCTTGGTCAATATTTGTTCAAGAATTATAAATGTGACCTTTATAGTAGATCAAATTGTTTCCTAAAATTTGAGATCAAATTGATAATTTTTTAACCAATATTGACCGAGCTTGAGTCATTCTCCCATCTTGCCAGAGGGTCTTCTTTGCTTGGACAGACTATACTAACTGAAATTCGTTACCTGGACCCTGTTTAGGGAGGATTTTGGGAGTTTTGTAAAACAGGAGTAATGAGCATCACATTATAGGAGCTAACGATCTACCATCTACATATAAATATGTCATTTAATTTACCTTTTTAATGTTATAATGCATCCCAATATATATTATAATTTCTGTCGTCTTGATACGACTCTTCAAAATATGAATATCTAGAACTTCAATATTGAAAAATAACTTATAATTATTATAGAGATATTATATTATAGGCCTATGTAGAACTCTTAACATCGAAAAATAATCAAAATACATCAATATATGCATCCATACAACAACAACCTTAATAATTCATAATATTCAAATACAATATTGAAAAAATGGGCTTAATCTTAAAACATGTCTGTGTAAAAAAAATACTTTTGAAGTTTTTAAGAAGGGTACTTGATTTATTCCATTTCATCTAACAATATTGATTAATATATTACATTCAACATTCAGCAACAACCGATATTTATCATACAAAATAATACAATAAACCTATTATTTTATTATAACGATAACTTCAACGTTCAACAACAAACAAAATAATCCATCATACTCATACAAAAGTCACTACAATAATATAGTCTGTCCAAGCAAAGAAGACATTCTGGTAAGATAAAAAAATTACTTCAGCTCGGTAAATATTCGTTCAAAAAATCAACTTGAGTCTTAAATTGTAGTAAACATACTGATCTAAAATTTGAGACAAAATTTATAATTTTTGAACCAACAGCCACAAAGCTGGAGTCGTTCTCCCAATTTGCCAGAATGTCTTCTTTGCTTGGACAGTCTATACCATTGTGCAGATTCTATACAGCATCGAAATGACTTTCTGGCCACATTAAAGCAATACGCTATCAATTCCAGCCAACTGAAATCATCCAACTCCCCTATTCAGCAGTCGACAGTCGATTTCGCTATTAAAAATCGATTCCACACCAGAATGTCGATTAGAGAGGCTTCGGGGGCAAAACAGTGTGGATTTATACAGAGTGTGGCGAAATGAACGCACTACAAAAACCGAATTAAGCTGTGTTTGTGTGCTCCGGCTGCCGTTAAAATGCAGCGTTTTTGGGTCGGCTTTGTGCGTGCGATGATTGAACGCGTATTGTATAGTCTGTCCAAGCAGAGAAGACCCTCTGGCAGGATGGGGAAATGACTCCAGTTTGATCAAAATTTGTTCAAGAATTATAGATGTGATGGTCTGAAAAGTAGATCAAATTGTTTCCTATAATTTGAGATAAAATTGATAATTATTGAACCAGTATTGACCAAGCTTGAGTCATTTTTCCATCTTGTCAGAAGGTCTTATTTGCTTGGACAGACTATTCGCTACACCGCCGTTTTAACATAGGCTACGTAAACGCTCATGAAGTCGCCCCGCAATTGCATACACTCGTTAATTGCTCTTCACTACCAGGTGGGGGAATTGCGAGGAGGAGGTGGAGGAGGAGGAGGAGGAGGAGGAGGAGGAGGAGGAGGAGGAGGAGGAGGAGGAGGAGGAGGAGGAGGAGGAGGTGGAGGAGGAGGAGGAGGGGAGCAGGATTGGTGAGGGGGGTCAGGAGTGATCCTAACTGCCCCCCAACATGGGGTGACGGTTTCCGTACGACGGAAACGGAACTGTAACTGAAAGTTCGATTTCATAACACTAATTTTGTCTTTTTTGTGAATATTTTGGAATGGTGTATTCAACACGCATGAGCGTAGACTATTATATTATTTTTCAGACTTTTTTCCAAAATATTGATATCATAATAAACATAATACATATAATATTTTAATAATTATAATAATTATAGTATTAGGATAATATTATTGGATTGTAGAAACAGTTTATTTCTTATTTTGTTTCACTGCAGAACATTTTCACTTGAACTTCTTTTATTTCATCTTCTTCTCATTTCATCTTCTTCTCATTTCATCTTCTCATTTCATTTTCTTCTCATTTTATCTTCATTCCATTTAATCTGTTTTCCAGTTGTGTTTATCTTATTGATCTCCATTACATTAGATTATTTCCATAAAATCTCATCGAACAGTATATGAATGAGGAAATTATGAGATATGTACTCACGTTATCGATATGCAATGGATAAAAATAATGTTTTGTTAGCTTTCCTGCGCTCAGGCTTATGCCTTTGCAGGTTTTTCCTGTATATTGTATAATTATAAGATATTGCATAAAATGTATGAATTATTTTGTGAATGGGAAATAAATTTGATTTGATTTTTGATTTGAATATTATACACAAACATTATAATTATTTTATGTTACCGGTACCAGGCCTATCGTGGAGAGAGTAGTTGCATAAAGTTTAATATTGAAATCAACGACATTCAAAAATACTGCAATCAACCATTTGAACTCTGTGATTCTGTCGAATGAAAAGTATCACGACACTTCATTTCATCGGCTTTTGGCATATTCTATCATTCAAGTTCATTGAAATACAATCACTTTTCAGAAAACACCAAGTTGAAATCACTATTCATAAGCTTTTCCAGATCATTCATTTATTCGAGAAAATACAATACATTATGAATAAAACACAGACAGAACGTCATAACTCATTATTTTAAATTATTAGTTCACTTCATATGATTGACTGTTCTTGATAGCATTTACTCTTTCCTGAAGTGAAGTTGATAATAGTGTAATTGGTAAGCTCTATCAATAAGAATCTTATTTTTCTAATAAATAATTATATTAAGTATTGTAACATCAAGGAACATCACATTAACACGTAGAAAACGCCGGCGTCAACTGCAGTGAAATTCACTGGCGGCTCGTGCCCACGAAACAGGTGAAGTGTCCGTATCTTTTACTGTACAGCACTTCATCTGTTTCATGGACACGAGCCGCGAGTGGTGAAATGACCTCATTAAAGAGAGACTAATAGAAACCTTTAGATTAATCTACTCCTTGCGGTATATTCGGCTATTCTGCTACTAAGATTTCCATGAACCTAATTATTTTACATTACTCTATAATAAGCTTTGTGGCTTGAAGCAATAATAGAATATTGTTCATGGCATTGCATAGTTGAAAAATGAAATGAAGCCTATCGTTCCAAATAATGATCAATCATACACATAACATAAGTTCATGAATATAGAAAAACGTTCTAATCTATCATGAATTCAATGCTCTATCAAAATTCGCTACATTCCGGTCAATCTATAGAAGTATCTATAGATGCTAAGTAATCTATACATGCCATTGAACTTCGAAATTCAGTTTCCGTTCAGTTTTCGTCGAGCGGCAAAACCGAACGCAACAGCTCGAAACACAGCAAAACGATCTGAACAACGGAAATTGAAAATCAGTTAGTCGTCGTCTAAACGCTCGCGTGCGTGTCGGTGCGTGCGTGAGAGCGGCCGATTTTGCACGCCAGGTGGAAATTGGTTTTCCCCGCGCTCTCAACGAAAATTGCTGTCAAATGAAAATCCACTACAGCAACAGTAGCAGCACAAAGCCAGCGCTGCACTCTGGTGTCAAATAATTAGACTATTGGTGACCGGTAGCAACCGCTGTTCTGTGTGAACTGGTCGATGCAATTGCAGCGAATATAAAAATATTGTTTCTGTGTGTACAGTCCAATTCGATCATATGAAACTTGAATGCAGTTTTGTGTGAATACTCCAGTGCATTTATAAACATGCAATAATATAAATGCAAACCTGCTTTTGTGAAGTTTCATAAAGTCCAATGTAATCGCACAAGAATCATACATGAATATTAAATACGTTTACTTCAAGAAAAAATTTTTATGACCAAATATTCATCGAATCAAAAGACTTCAAGTTTCTGAGCCTATTTAAATATTTTTGAAGGAAAAATCGTGACACCGGTTTCGATTTTTTCATGATTATCACACTGGCGGCTCCTTTCCACGAAACAAGTGAAGTGCTGTACAGGAAAAGATACGAGCACTTCACCTGTTCCGTGGGCTTGAGCCGCCAGTGGATTATCAATCTCTGGTAAACATAAGCTCAAAGTAAAGTGCACAACATTTATATTAATAGTCAAGCACCGCCATTGGTAGTTGCTTGAACCAATCACGGTGAACGTCTACCATTTGCCTAGACAAGCCCCTCCCCGATCGAACAAGTCTTTGGCTTGGCTAGGCCAATGGCAGACGTTCACTGTGATTGGTTCAAGTAACTACCAATAGCGATGCTTGGTCGTTAGTACGGATATACTGCTCCTCTTCACTTTCAGTTTTAGTTTACCAGAGATTGATGATTATAGCAACTGCAAGAGAAACTGAACTTTAGAACTTGGGGCTGTTTAAAATAATTGAAAAATAAATGAAAATCAAACACCCTTTTCAAAAAACTTTAAAATTATTAACACAGACATGTTTCGGCACATTAGGCCATTATCAATGTGTATTTTATCCACATTGATAATGGCCTAATGTGCCGAAACATGTCTGTGTTTCAATAATTTTAAAGTTTTTTGAAAAGGGTGTTTGATTTTCATTTATTTTTCAACTGCAAGAGGTATCTCGATTTCTGATAAATTTGCGGCTTTACAATATCTTGTCCCTTCATTCAATATGAATGAATATCACAATATCACCTTAACAACTATACGACTAAATTGGACCAATGTTGAATATTGATAAATTTCATTTACTGCAAAGAATAGAATTATCCTCATATCAACAGCATAAACCTATTCACAGCAAAAATCAAAACAAATTCAATATGTGTGCTACTATTTATACAGCATTTGTCATTCATTACAAAAACCATAACCAATTCACAGAGTACTAAAAACCAATAAAAACTAAAAACCAATAAACCAAGTTACTCTATTCAATTTCAATTCCTATATTGATCAAGTCCCACTTCAATACTTATTCACTGCAAAAACTAAGCAAAATCCTGCAAGAACAGTGCAATACAATCACTGCAAAAACTAGCCCTATGTATACAAAAAGTTCAATATGAACAGTGCAATACAATTTCTGCGAAACTAAAACCAGCCCTATGTGTGATGTCCTACAAAAAGTTCTATATGAACAGCGCTATACAATTACTGCAAAACTAAAACACGCCCTGTGTGTCAGGTCCAATGCTTTTGCAGCGGAATTGAAACAGTTATTCAGTCACATCTGCGGTGGATATTTCAATTATTGCCGGTGCATTGTGCGGGTCGTCGCGACAACAAAGGCTATTAGTTTTTGATTGCAGGGATGTCCAAGCAGAGAAGACATTCTGGCAAGATGGGAAAACGACTTCAGCTCGAACAATATTGGTTCGAAAACTTCAAATTTGATCTAAACTTGTAGATCAGGATGTTTCCTATAATTCGTGACCAAATTTATAATTTTTGAACAAATATTGACCGAGCTGTAGTCATTTTCCCATCTTGTCAGAATGTCTTCTTTGCCTGAACAGTCTATTCTCTACTGTTATTTACAAATGCTCGCTCCGAAATTAGAAAGGAGTACTCGAATACGAGTATATCCCAGTTTGTTTGTAAATACCTTCGTTCTTGTAATGTTGGTGTGTATTTAATATTATTGATTCAGCGGATTTTCACTGATATCTGATTCGATTCTATTTAGTGCACCTGTATCAGATTCCAGAGATTATGTTTGTAATCGAACTTAACACTGCTTTTTTATTGAGGATAAATAATGTTTCTCAATGTTTATTTATTTATTTATTTATTCATTTTACAGAAAAAGTAAACTTATTGGTTAAAAACACAGACTATTGTCCAAAACGTCTTTATACCAAATTTTGATTAATAAGTTCAAAACTAGGTTATATATTTTCGCATCACTTTAATAAAGAATTTATAGTCCAGGAAAAATATCATATTATAAAAATTTCGAACTTAGAGCTATTGGATATCCAAAATGGAACAATTCACCAAATTTTTCACACAATTTCTTTTAAAATATTTCAAAAACTTGAAAATTTTAAGCCACAATAAAAACACTACTTAGTTAACTAGTTGCTATGACAATATGCATGAAACCATTCCAAAAATATTCACTTCAAGTTTCAATGTTTCGTGTAAGTAAAAGTCATAAACCTACAACTTTCATACCTACTTATTTCATTAGCTATAACAATACTTTTTGGTTATAAATGCCTAGTTTATACGATACCAATTGGCGAGGCAATTGTCATGAGACAACTGATGTCGGGCGCAAACAGCTGATATTGTCATCAAGACATGCCTAGCTGATGATTTTAAAATCAAAACATTCAATAGACACTTTACATCAGCTGTAAATCTCAGGAGACAATTAATTGTCATGAGACAGTTGTCTAGCCAATTGGCATCGTATAAACTAGACAAAAGTGAGGTCTACTAATTTGACAATGCCAAGAATCGGTGGAAAATAACTATTGGAACTCAGTGTTTCACAATTATCTTCTATTGTTTAAACTTATAAAATACTTAAACCAAGTTAAATCATTGTGGCATGGAATCAACTCATTATTCCAATCTAGCTGCGATCCACGAGCATTGAGAATGTTTCGCATAGTTCAGCCAAGAAGAGAAGAGCCTTTGGCAACATGGCTGCCATTCACTGCTGCCAGTAGTTGAATTGAAAATTGTTCGAACATAACCAAATTTAGGAAGTAATAGTACAGGCTCAGACGATTTTTTCCTGTACTAGTTCATAATTATTATGTTATGACTAGCCGGCAGGCTCGCTTCGCTCGCCTTCTCCGCCTAGCCAGGGGGCTCCGACCCCTGAACCCCCCCCCCAGTATCGGCAGTTTAAGTGAGTCAAACAGGCTCGCTTCGCTCGCCTGCAAAACCTCTGCCAGTGTCAGCTGAGAAACAACAGGCTCGCTTCGCTCGCCTGCAAAGTCCGTTAAGCAGGGGTTCGAGATTTATTGAACACAGCATTTATTGACCCAATCTAGACCTGTTTACCAAATTTCAACATTTTCTGCCAATTTGTTTTCGGAAAATCTAAGAATAATTCCGAAAAATAGTAAAACGCTAATATTGAGCGTGACCTTGGGAAGTATATCGGACATTGTTTGAAAGTTGATTCAATATCTTCTTAATTACTCCATCTATAATCTCGCTGAACCATTGAATTTACACTAAGGATTGGTCGTATCAAGGCGGAATATTGCAACCCGCAATACATCTACAATTTTGAAAACCTGATTACTGGCGTAATCTTGAACGGATTTGAAAAATATTTTAACACAACATTTATAGACCTTATCTGAACCTGCCCACCAAATATCAACATTTTCCACCGATTGGTTCTCGAAAAAATTGAGAAAACGCCGAAAAACTATAGAAAAACTCTTATATTTAGCGTATCCCTGAAAAGTTTTCAAAATCCGTTCTTAGCGCGCGTCTAAACGTCCAACTGAACATGCCTGCCAAATTTGAATGTATTCGGTTCAATGGATTTTTAGTTCTGTCTGAATTAGTCAGTGCCATTTCGCTTATATAGATATAGATTTGTGCTATCATATGTCAATAATTGAACAAATAAATTTGAAAAAAATTCATTCATGAAATCAATATGATTATGATTAGTGTAAAAACGGTAGGTTGACTGAAGTGATTTGATAAAGAACAGAATTGGTTTGGGAAAGGCAATAATCGACAGAATGTAACAAAATATGTGAGAAGAAATGACCAAGAAAAGCAGAAACCCGTTGAATCTGTCACAGCTGGATTTATACTGAAACGGTCCCCCCCTGGGGACACTGACCCCTTCACCCCCCAAGTGAGACACCCCATTGAAATGGCCATTAGACGGACAAGTAAGGCCTATTTGGTCGTTTTCCCAAGTGTCACAGGCGCTTTTCTTTTGTAGTACACCAGTTTTCCTCGACAATAGTGGAGATTTTCACTTACCTAACTCCCAACTCCGACTAACGCAGCTATAGAGTTGGTCACTTGACATGGCTGGAAGTTGCAATTCTCTAGTCTGTCCAAGCAAAGAAGACATTCTGGCAAGATGGGAAAATGACTCCAGGTCGGTCGGTATTGGTTAAAAAATCATTAATTCAGTCTCAAATTGTAGGAAACACTCTGATCCAGAATTTGAGAGCAAATTTCTTATTTTTAAACCAATATAGACCGAGCTGGAGTCATTTTCCCATCTTGCCAGAATGCCTTCTCTGCTTGGTCAGACTATATAGTGGGCCTGGTCCCCTGAGATCCACTCTTACGGTCCTGATTTCTACAAATCCTCCTTCTACATCAAACTTGGATATTGTTATTCTCAATTTTGGCGTTTCCATCTTTGTACTTCTTTGTACAAATAATGATATAGTACCATCTTTGTACTGAATAATGATGATGATGTACATATCAATAT
The DNA here is from genome assembly GCA_017141385.1 of Sogatella furcifera. NCBI lineage: Eukaryota > Metazoa > Arthropoda > Insecta > Hemiptera > Delphacidae > Sogatella > Sogatella furcifera. The sequence goes on along the minus strand of CM029555.1, from coordinate 1,777,470 downwards.
AGTCTATCCAAGCAAAGAAGACCCTCTGAAAATGACTCCATCTCGCTCAATATAATATATTAAATTTTAATTGAGTCAAAAAATATGTCTACAAATCCTCAAGCTAGATTCAACTACGACATTGCTATTCTCAATTCTCATTTTTTTCAATGTTTCCTTTTTCTTATAGACTTATAGACTAAATTTGGATAATTTTTCCTAATTATTGCCTAAGGAGAACAACTTTCACAAAAATAATTATAGTCCTAACAATTGACAATTTATTTATTTGTTTGTTTTCTGAGGGTGATACGTACATTAGCTCTTATGGTTGAAGCTCTAATTCAGGCTTGTGCTTGACTAATGAGAGATGACTATACTTTTTAGATAGTCAGGACCGACTGCCTATAGTCCTACAGTTTTCTCCAAAAGACGGGGTGGCACTGGCGGCTCGTGCCCACAAAACAAGTGAAGTGACCGTATCTTTTACTGTACAGCACTTCACCTGTTTCGTAGGCACGAGCGGGGTGGCCGTATCTATGTGATTGTGTTGCGGTCAAAAAATAATTGTTATGAATGGAATCGATTAGGTCTTTTTGCTTATCAGACCATCGCGTTATCACTTATTTCAACGAGCCATTTATAATTCGTTTGTATATTTCATTGACATAAATTGTGCAGTCATAGATTTTTCCATATACACTACACACATAGACAAAATTAGAAAACTCAGAATAGCAAATATTAGAATACGCCATTGAAGAATTTGTAGTCTTTTGTAACACATAGGCGTTCACTAGCGTATAAATTCCACATTGTGACATCATCACATACATTATCCATCGTCTTACTTCTTTTTTTCTTTGTGTTACACTTTCACTCCTTCTTCATCATCATTATTATCTTTCCTACTCCACATGTGTTACCATCCTCTTATTCTCTATCTTCCTTCTTCTACCTCACACACCAATCTTCTCTCTCCTACTCCTTCGTCACCACAATATCTCACGCGGGTGTAATCTGATCAAGCAAAGAAGACATTCTGGCAAGATGAGAAAATGACTCCAGCTTACTCAATATTTGTTGAAAAATGATAAATTTAGTCCCAAATCGTAGATTAGAATGTTTTCTACGATTTGAGACAGGATTTATATTTTTTGAACCAATATTAATCGTGTTGAAGTTATTTTTACATCTTGTCAGAATGTCTTCTTCGCTTGTACAGACTATACAAAACCACACCAGTTCTGTCTTCGAGAAATTTGTCTTCCAGCTTTGTTTCTCATTGTATGGGGTGACATTGCTGATTTATGCACAAAACTGTCAATTGGGGCGGAGTTCTGTTTGAGGGTACCGCAGACCCCGTTTAAATCACATGAAGGCAGGCAAGGAGAAAACAATTTTCTTAGATGTAAGGGCACCATTGACAGATAAACCTCTTAGACAAAATCACGCCGAGAACAAATTTCCTAGATTCGAGTCTAAGAGAAATATAGACTAGACTACTAAGCATCCCTAAAGTAAAAACAATCTCGACAAAATTTGACACAGCCCTAAATAAACTATTGACAATTTATTTGTTTTCGAATGCGGTACGTTTCTAATCTCTTATCCAAAAGTTGTTTATTCGCAGTTTGTCCAAGCAGAGAAGAGATTCTGGCAAGATGGGAAAATTACTCTACCTCAGTCATTATAAATTTGGTCTAAAATTCTACAAACATTCTTATCTATAATTTGAGACAAACTTTATAATCTTTTAACCGATATTGTTGAAGCTGGACTCATTTTCCCATCTTGCCAGAATGTCTTCTCTGCTTGGACGGCCTCTGAAGATCCTACCGCATAGAGTGGTAATCTGCTGTGCTAAATCTTGTAGTTGACATCGTATGTCTTGAAGTTGTGAATACGATCTTATGTGTTGCAGTGGGGATATATCATGGTGTTTTCTAAGTCAGATATCAACGATAAATATTCAAATGTTGGAGGAGGATGATAAGTGTGTTGTTCATTGGAATTTACGGAATGGAATGGCTTGGATAAGCTCGGTATGTTATGGATAAACGACCAAGGTTGTTTCCAAGTCGAAGAGACTTGTTCAAGAAGGAACTTTAGTAGTGAGGCTTCAAACAGAAACTACGTTATATCTAGTCAAATTGAGAACCACAAATACCTATAATCAACCAATCATCATTCATTAAAAATACTTTTAGGTGATTGTGGAGAGGATCTTAGTATACAGGTCTATGAGGGAAATATTAATTTATGGTGATTGCAACAGGCTCTTGCTCTTAATGCTTGCTCCTCAACTAATTCACACAATAGTTCAAAACCAGGTTATGTTTACTTATTAAACTTATAAGTCCAATGTTACAGATTTCCACTACTAACATAATATGAATTTCGAGATTAACTCTTGTAGTGCGACTATTTCAAGCTTGAGTTTGGATTTGTAGCTTTTCAAGTAGGCCCATTTCATCAGTACATTTTCTATCTTCTTGATTCAATTAATCTAGTTGATTAGGTAAACTTGACTGTAAATTCACCTCGTGTGGTTGAGTCGTTGAAAGGGAATGATGAAATAAATATAAATTGAAGAATTGATTGTCATGAATCTAGAAAAAATTGTGAAGGACTTCCCGAAATCTAAATTACAGTGAAAATAATTTATACTTTTATCATGTTTCCTATTGGCGAAGCATGGTTATGTTGGCGAGGTGGAATTACCTTTTGGTCTCCCCACCAAATAGAGCCATACGCTAATAATAATAGAAAAAATAACTATTGACTCTATAAAACTTAGTGTTTTATTAATATTTTCTATTGATTTAACTTGTGAATATCTCAACCAAGTTTAATCACTCTCGAAATGTTCAATCATTGAGGCAGGGCCCTCGCGTGGTGTTTCGGCGCCCTGTGTGAGATTTTTGCCTCCCCACATTATCAGACGAATGCAATCCGACATAAATAATAATAGTTTATTCTAAGCCAAACATGATTCAAGCTGATTTTCATTTTCATAGTTCACTTATTTGTAATCGCATTGTTGCTTGTTGTGTGGCAAAAAAGGTTTATCGAGACTTTCTTATTCTAATGTATTGTTTTGTATTTTTATGTATTCTCATTATCCAGACATGTGATACGTGATAAGAAAAAGCGTAACAAAAATGAATAAAAAATAAGTATAGGATACCTACATGAGGCAAAACTGTAACATTGTAGCGTACTTTATCCTTGAGAGCACTTAAAAATCATACTTGGATATTTCGGGTTGGGATAAGTTGGAAATGAAAATACTGTACTATACAGTATAGGTACTGTATTGATGAACGGAAAATTTTTTAGCGACTTATTGATTATTCAGTTTTCAATAATTGATTGATTTATTCCTATTTACTTGCTTGAAAGCACATAAGAGAGAAAATTATAAATTCTTCACAGGAAAAATATCGGGAATCATCATAAATCTTGAGTTCCACTGAGAATATATACTAACAAAAATTGAAAACTTTTGTTTCCAATACAAGCAAACAATTGCAAATTGAAGATTGTAGCCATTTCCACCGCCCTTCTCAACTTTCTTGAGGAAACATTCGAAATAAATTAGTTCCGAATTCAGCCAGCAGATGGCAGTAGCAATAGGGTGATTCGCTTCGACTCCTATTAGACACGCCTTCAAGCTCCACCTAAGCTAGGCCATGATGACGTAATGGCATCAGCCAATGAGAGGCTGTTGTGGGCGTGACTTGTACTGGCTTGTGATTGTACGGCAGAGTGTGAGGAAGTTGTCAGCCACCAATGGAATTGAATTTAAGAGGGGCGTCTCTCAGCTTACATTGCGTAGTGTGAGGTGGTCAGCCACCAATAGAATAAAATTTAAATGTAAGATTACCAAGCGGCAGCTAGAGCAGCGCGGCTTGAGCCGCCCGGCTCTAAATCCGCTGCTAGAGCTGTCCAGCTCCAACAGCACTGCTCTAGCCATCACAACTCTATTCACATAACTATATATTATAGATGTCTACTCTGTTATTAGGGCTACTACTGTATGTGTATACTTGATTGATAAAGAGGGAAATTCACTTGAAAAGTGTGTGTGTGAAGATTCTGCTCAGCTCTAGCAGTGAATTTAGAACCAGGCGTTTCTCAGCTTACATTCATCGCGGTTTTTCAATTCATCAATTCATGATGATGAATAAGCTAATGCAGAGATGATGCAGAGAAAATAATTACATGTGAATTCAAGTTGTTGGTGGAAAAACTTTCTTTCAAAAGTCCTGTCAGTCAACAAGATATTCAAATAGCCCAATTGACTTTGCTTTGCAATGATTTGGCCCCTTGGCCCCTTGGCCGCGGCGCCCTGTGCGGTCGCACACTCCGCACACTCCACGCGAGGGCCCTGTATTGATAGGAATAGAATCAGAGTTCATTTTCAATTTGGCGGTAACCATGATCATTGCAAATGTTTCGTATCAACAAGCTTCCTTCCTGTATCATTTATGGTCTTTGCATCACTACTGTGTATCAAAAACCCACAATCTAAAGAGTTCTTCACCAGTAAAATATCACTTTTGTATCATAGCACTTACATTAAAACAATATTATAGGCCATCTTAATAATACTAAAGTAGGCTAGTAGGCTACTATAACTGTACAAATTATTATTATTATTATTATTATTATTATTATTATTATTATTATTATTATTATTATTATTATTATTATTATTATTATTATTATTATTATTATTATTATTATTATTATTATTATTATTATTATTATTATTATTCATTGTTATAGTAATATAGCCTTTATAATATTATTGTCATAATTGCGACATGATAGCAAGGACATTTAGTACATAGCAAGTGTATTCTAAGCAAAGGTGATTATGAATGAGTGGATGATGATGTTTATTTTACGTACCTAACTCACATCAACGTTGTTCCATATCTTATATATTTTCTTCATATTATAACACACCCTTTTCCTTATTTTTTCATCTTTTTCTCCTTCTTTTTCCTTTCCATCTTCATATTTCTCACTCTTCTTCTTCTTTTTTCATATTATTCTCCTTCTCTTTTCCCCACCACTTTCCGAAAACATCCTCCGTTCACTCAAAAACATAGGACACGCCATCCCATCGTTAGGATTTATGACACACCAACCAAAAATATTTTTACAGAAAATCTTCTACTAGCTTACTCCCTATTTCACTCCTACAATCCTTTCAGAGTATCCCCCTCTTTCTTGGAAATATCTTCTTCTTCTTCCCTCTCCTTCCCTCTCCTCCTCCTTCTCCTCCTACTCTTCTCCTCCTCCTCCTCCTCCTCCTACTCCTCCTCATTCTTTCCTCTTTCCTCTTCTTTCACCCTTTCTCCTCCTCCTCAAGTTTCTTAAACATTTCAGTTTTCTCAACAATTCCCGTCGACTGAAACAAGCAGTAATATCATTTGCCAAGATTTCAAGAAATCTTTTCTCCGCTTCTGTGCGTATTATAGTCTGTCCAAGCATGAAGACATTCTGGCAAGATGGGAAAATTACTCCAGTTCGGTCAATATTGGTTCGAAAATTACAAATTAGGTCTCAAATTGTAGATCAGAATGTTTCCTACAACTTGATACTAGATTTATTATTTTTGAATCGATATTGACCGAGCTAGAGTCATTTTCTCAACTTGTCAGAATGTCTTCTTTGATTGGACAGACTACCATGACACGCCATTCAGACATACAGCTCTATAATTTATATTTTTATTTTTGTAAAGATAAGATAACGTTCGCGGAAGGATATTATTATATGCACAGTTTCTGCAGGGATTTGAAGTCGTCTGTGAATTTTGGTCTTTTATTTGGGGGGGAGATAAAGGAGGGGTTATAGAATGGTAAGAGGAGTTCCTGAAAGGTTGAAGAGGAATTTTAGGGTGTGAAAGATTGTTCAGAGGGGTAAAAAGAAGATCTTGGGGGTGGAAGAGGATTTTTAGGGATGGAAGGCGGGTCCAGAGGGGTTAAAGTGAGTTTTTGAGGAAGAGAAGGGTGTCCAGAGGGGTAAAAGAGGGTTTTTAAGGGATAGAAGGGGTCTGGAGGGAGAAAAGAGCCGTTTTTAGGGATAGGAGGAGTTCCAGAGCGGCAAAAAGTTTTTATGATGATTATGAGGCTGTTAGGAGGTCTGAAAGAGGTTCATTGAGGGGTAAGAGAGGGTTTTTAGAGGATGGGAGGGGAATTTTGATGGGTATTGAGGGCTGAAAAGGGTATTTTGAGGGGTAAAAGAGTATTTTTGAGGGGTAAAAGAGTATTTTTGAGGGGTGAAAGAGTATTTTTGAGGTGTAAAACAGGGTTTTTGACGTGTAAAGGAGGATTTTTAAGGGATGAAGGTCGTTTGAAGTGGTAAAAAAGGTTTGGGTCAGAGGTCAGAGAGGGCGAGAGGGTAATTTTTAGTGGCGCGAGGGGGATTTTAAGGGGTATTGATAAGTAAATAATGTTTATCAAGGAGTAAGAGGTTGTTTTTGAGGGATGAGAAAGGATTTTGAGGAGAAACCAGGGTCTATGAGGGGTGAGAGAGGGTTATAGAGGACTATAGAGCGCGTTGGAGGGGCGAGAGGGGGATTTTGATGAGTAGGAGAGGGATTTTGAGGGGCAAAAGAGGGGTTTTGAGGGGTATAGTGGAGTCTGGATGTCATTTATCAACGATATCTTGCAACTTGGCTACGTTTTTTGACAGTTTGTAGCGCATTTCATAGTCACATTGCTAATGCAGTAGTTTTATCGTCATAATTTTTGTCCAGATTTTGCAGATTTGTAAATAATTCCCTACTGCGGGCTGTTTCACAAATTATATATTTCAAAGTTATATATATTTATAAAACATGAACAGCTATAATTTATTATATGAGGATGGATACTGCGATATAATTCACAATAATATTATTTGAAATCCTCATATAATAATTCAAAGTTTCGTCATAAACTATTCTATCAAGTAATGTGTGGTTCTCTATAGTGATTACATAATAATATTATGATTACATCATCACAACTCAATTATATACAATTGTCTACCGACAGTAAAAACTTTCTATTGTCTATTCCTCATAAAACATATTGATCAAACTCAAATCCTTACGTTTTTCCACTACATAACTTTATCGTGAGATATAGAATTTCTTTTACACTTTTATCTATAGCCTGTCCAAGCAAAGAAGACCCTCTGGCAAGATGAGAAAATGACTCCAGCCCTGTCAATACTCGTTCAAAAATTATAAATGTGTCTTCTTAGTAGATCAAATTGTTCCCAATAATTTGAGATCAATTTAATAAGCTTTGAACCAATATTGACCGAGCTTGAGTCATTATCCCATCTCTCCAGAGGGTCTTCTTTGCTTGGACATACTATACTCGTAAATTTATTCTACTTCATTATTCCCTTCTGTTCAATTTTCTCTTATCGTTTCATGTCACCTTTTCAAACTATTCTCCAGTCTAAATTCATGATGCTTCTCATATCATTAACCCCAAAAAGTTAGGCGGTTAGTTGCTCCTTGTGTGCTGTAACAGCTGATGTTGTCAATTAGAGTTGTCATTTAGCTATGCCATTCAGATAGTGAGATGTTTTTGAGAATCGAAAGAGACAGTGGATTTTTTACATCAGCTGTTAGTAGGTTACATCACGTACAAGAGGCAGATGAAACCGCCTAAATTTGTCACGTCAGCTATAATTATAATTATGATAATAATTTACTAATATCCTATCGATGTTTCTACTGATTCCTAGAACCAAAATAATTCATGATCGATCATAAGTAGCTTAGAAACAAAATCCAATAACATTCATTCTGAGGGCAAAGAATTTAATACAATTCACTTGATACATGCATTTCGAGATGATTCATCACTTTCAGAGATTAATATCATTTGAAGCCATACAGTTTACAGCCATTTCATGCATTTCGAAACTATACGATACTTTCAAGCTGCTATTAAATTGAATACAGTATACAGGACTGGCAACTCGTGCCCACGAAACAGGTGAAGTGCTGTACAGTAAAAGATACGGGCACTTCACCTGTTTTGTGGGTACGAGCCGCCAGTGATTCAGTCACACACTTCAAATGCAGAAGACACATTCTCCATTCAATATATATGCACTATATCTGTATCGTTCTATAAATATTTGAATGAATTGAGTGAATTGAATTCCTAGAAATGCCGCACTGTCACATATATTTGACAGAGATGCAATACATGTAATAAACAGCTCATGTCAAATATTGGTATGCCAGCTCTTTGAATTGCTGAAACACACTGCCGGCTCATGCTCACGAAACCGGTGAAGTGCTGTATTGTAAAAGATACGGGCACTTCACCTGTTTCGTGCGCACGAGCCGCCAGCGCGTGGAACATTCATGGAATAATTCGACTTCCTAGAACTTCACTCGCTCACATTTGACTTTAGTTTGACAAGTAGTATTCAATTTCATATAGCACGAATCAGATTATAGCTTCTCAGAATATCAAATATGAGGAAGATGTTCATTCACTTTGCACAAAATTCAATTCCTGTATTGAGAAAACTATTCTATGATTATTCATGTCTAGACTAATATCTGAAAATTCTGGTATTTTATCGATGATAAATAAATAAATATGAAATATCTCATCGAAGAATCTTCCTTCGAGAGAGAATAAAGTGCAGGGACAAACATGCACATAATGTATTTTTCACACACAATAAAGCAGGATAACGGGGGTAAGATGCAGGTTGAAAATCGACGCTCCCTTCAATTTGTGGCCGGTTCAAATCGTATTACAGTATTTGTTGAAAATTCAGAAGAAGCTCTGCACTTGCGTGATGTATATATGTATTTATAAATGTATGGTATCATGTGCTATATGCTGTGAACCTTGACTTGGCTTGCACTGGTGCAAATAAAGTTTCAGGGTTCCAAAAGAGAGGAAGGGAGTGAGAGTGGAGTAGGAGAGAGAAAAAGAGAGATAGGAGGTTAGAGGAGGTAAGATGGAGTGATTGAGAGGGAAAGAGAGACAGTGATTTAGAGAAAGAGAGGATTCAGAGAGTAAAAAATAGAGAGTTAGAGAGAGAGAGATAGAGACAGTAATTTAGAGAGAGAGGGAGGATTCAGAGAGTAAAAAAGAGAGAGTTAGAGAAAGAGAGAGAAGAGAGAGAGGGAGTGAGAAACTTTGAGATTAGAAAAGAGAGAGTTAGAGAGAGTGAGTGAGAGAGCGTGAAACAAAGAGTGGGAGAGGGAACGAGTGATATAGAGTTGATGAGAGGAGCGTTGAATTGATAGTAAGGGGGGGAGGTAAGTTTGAGATTTTTGGTATTCAACTGGCGTAGTATTCTACTATCGGTGCTAAGAATGAATAAAATTCAAGAGAGCATCATTGTTGGCGGGGAAGAAGTGAGGAGGTGAGAAGGTATAAATACGAAGAAGAAGACAATGAAAGAGATGATGATGGTGAGGGACAACAGGAGGCTGAATAAATGAAGGAAGATGAAGAAGAAGGTGTTGATGGTAAATAAAGAGAGGATGATGAGGAAGGTGAGAAGAAATATTAGAAAATGAATTCGAAAGAAATAAAACAGATTGAATTAGAGAAGAATGCCTGAAAGTATTCTAATTGAAACTGGGACAGCAGAGTCAGCGTTGTCAATTCGTTAGGTTAATAAAGAAAATATAAATCAATTCTCATTCATAATCAGCAACGTTGAGTCAAGTCTCATTGGACTATTTTCGTGCTTTCCAGGAAAGATTATTGTAATAAATGATTGCTAGAGGATTGAGTAATGTATTATTATAATCAATGATCTTGGTCTAGATGGAGAAAACTCTGCAGAAGTTGAAAAGACAAAAAAAGAATATTATCAATGGGAAAAGTTGAAGTTTGGAAGAAATGCAAAGAATTTGGAGCTCACTGATTAAGAGAGACGAAAAAGTGAGATTAGAAGGAAAGGAGTGATAAAATGGCAGGACGACTGAAAAGTAGATGAAATGGAAGCAGAAGACAAAAGACTTAAAAACTGGATTTTTAGATGGAGGAACGTGAAAAGTGAAAAAGGAAAAATGGAAGGAGTAGGAGAAAGAGGAAAAGAAGAGGAATAAGACAGAGAAGAAGGATACGAAGAAGAAGAGAAATGAGAACAAGTAGGAGAAAGAGGAGAAAAAAGAAGTCGAAAAAAGAGACCAAAATGACGCGTGGTTTGATGGTGTATTCACGGCGCGTACGCTCCGTGTGAATTTTGCAAAGAATGAGCAAAGTGAAGAGGTCGAAAATGTAGACAGAGTGGCGGAAGGGGGGTGGGGGGTTGATAAATTGATTTCTGGGTCAAAAGCAAAATTTTACGTACGCTGTCCGACCACCACTTGTATGCGGAAAAGAGATAAAAATGAGAAGATGTGCCAGAAAAACAAGAATAGGAATAGAGGCAGAAGAAAAGGATAGAAATATTTCAATTCTAAATTCTTGTATTGACAATAATTTCAAAGAATCGACTATTATTATTATCAGCGTATGGCTTCATTTGTTGGGGAGACCAAAAAGTGATTCCACCTCGCCAACATAACCATGTTACGCCAATCGGAGACATGGTACAAGTTCTTGATTATTTTCACTGTAATTTAGAATTTACAATTTTGAAAGTCCGACAATTAGAAGTACAATTTAGAAGTCTTTTACAATTTAGAAAGTCCGAGAGCACGAAAACACAGGTCAACACTAATCTAAGACTGGAAAATTTGGAATTTATGAAAAATTTAAAGCACAAAAGTTTAAGTAGAATCTGCTATTCGTAACATTTATACTTCATGTCGGGAAACAAAGACTACGAAGTTCATATTTTTTTGTAATTCATTATGTAATTTTACAGCTGTAGTTATCCTATCTCAATCATTAAAAATAATAATATAATTGTTTTATTAGAATATTATGTATTAAATTATTTATAACCTTGATATAAACCATCATTTTGAAATATCAAGATGTCTCACCCAGTGAGATACATGCCCGGTTTTTCAAAGCACACTCGAATTTGAGGGACCCTCAAGTTTACTACACTTTACTACATTTCCTAAACTTATCATAGAAAATGTCAGTTGTTCATCAAAATTTGAGGGTTCCTCAACTTCAAGTGTCCTTGGAAAAACCCGGCATCAGTGTCACAGTAAATAACCTCGAGCTGCCGCTTTGAAATCGTAGCTTTCCGGGCTTGAAAGAATGAAGTAGACTACTCTTTTATGTGAAATTTTCAAATGAAATTATTCTTATTATAAATTACTTCAAATTATGAATCAAATGTTTTTAAAACTGCAATAGCGTCATACAAGAATGTCCGTCCGTGATACGTTGTAGATAGAGGCTACAGAAAAATAACAATAGGCTAATAATTTCTATTATATTCTCTCTAGTAGTTGTAGAAGAGGATTAAACAAAAGAAAAACAATTATAGTTTGTGACAGTAGAATACTAAACTACTTAAAAAGTTGCCGAACACATTACACTCTTGTTTTAATTCTAATGGCGAAGTTTCCATTACGTATTCAGCACGTTACCACTCAACATCGTTTAATCTGTCCAAGCAAAGAAGACATTCTGGCAAGATGGGAAAATTACTCCAGCCCGGTCAACATTAATTTGGTCCCAAATTGTAGATTAGAAGTTTTCCTACAATTAGAAAGCAAATTTATATTGTTTGGAACGATATTGACTGAGCTGGAGTCATTTCCTCATCTTACCAGAATGTCTTCTTTGCTTGGACAATGCAAGTTGCATGGAAAGTTTAAACTTATTAAAAGAACATACATCCACACCCTTGTAAACTCTTTTATCTCCTATTGTATAGTATTCTCGAACTACCATTCTAAAGAATCACACATACAATACGCATACGAATCCTAGTGCAATTGGAGTACTTGAAATTGCATTACCCACTTATACAGGGTACTGCTACAATGCATTTTATGCACTTATCTCTAATTTTATTCACTATTTTATAGATGCATCCGACCTGATAACCTACATGCAAGTGAACTGAGAGTACATTCTTTTGTAAGCTTTTGCTCATGCAAAAGGTCTTCCTCTCGCTCTCTTTCCCTATTATTCTTATTTGTCTTCTTCCTTTCAACTTCAAATCCACTTTTTCTCGAGTCTAAGCTTGAAAGTTTCAATTGTATTCTCTCTATACCAGTATACCAAACAAAGAAGAGTTTTCTAATATTTCAAAACCTTATGCGGAATGTAGTCGTGTCATTCTAGGGTTGGAGGTGGAACTAATTGCAACAAAGATGTTTTATGGTGGAAATGGTAGCTGACACCCTCCTATTTAACGTGTAAAAAATCCCACTCTCAACTCGTGTCAGAAAGTTGTTTTTTTGACCGCCATATTGGAAAATTTTGCTCATTTTTTGGTTTTCTTGAAATAACGTTAAAACGAAGCATCGGACGAAAAAACTTTCTTAACCTTTTTTTGAGTAAATAAAATTTGCAAGAGAATGGTGGTAGAATCACCTCTTGATCTTCACTAGAAACCGAGTTACATTTTTTCAAAAAATAGGTTAATTTTCAAGAAAAACTATAATTGAGTATTTTCAGTTTTTGCTTGCTCAGATCTTTTGACATATTCCTTTGAGATGTTCAATTCAAAATCCCTCTGGAGATAATTTTGTCCTCTACAATTTGAGACCAAGTAGACCTTCCTCCCTTGTATTGTTTTTGAACTAGAGCAATTAAAAGATATCCTTGTATTTGAAAAAACCTTTTTTGGGGGGAAATGGTGTCCAAAAAAATTTATAACGTGCTTGTATTGATATTTTCTCTGGTAATAATGTCTTTCAGATCAACTTCTAGCAGATAAGCTACTCACCGACCTGAATTTAGGTTATGTTCAATATTAAGGACCCTTCAAGGATCATAATCCAAGGATACCTCTAACTATTGTAAAAGTCATCGGATCTCAACAAACCATATTTCATTCTTTTCAGCTCATCAAGGCGGTCTAAATTCATATATCATATGTCAAATTTGGTCAAAATTGTGGAAAATAATTCCTGAGAGAATATTGACTTTTCCATCATATACCAAAAAAATGTATTTTTTTTTTGCTTGAAGGAAAATCAATATAAACTTGGAAAATCGCGAAAAAATAAGCCTATTGGAAGAAATTTGGGCAAAATTTTTGTGTATTTCCACAACAAGCTTCCATTGTTTGTTAGCATGTTGAGAAATATTGAATGAATGCAAATAAATAAATAATTTTATTAATAAAGACATCAGGTAAAAAACCCATTTTGCCTCCTTCACACAGTACAATATAGTTATTTGTGTATCAGTACGCAAAGAGTGATTTTGCTGCATCAAGAGAAACACTTACGCACGAGCCGCAGGCCGTATTACACATTAAGTTTTTCCAAACTACCATATTTAATGTGAAAGGTTGAAATTAAAATTAAAATAGTCATAATATCTCCACCATTTTATTCAGAACTAGCCGGCAGGCTCGCTTCGCTCGCCTTCTCCGCCTAGCCAGGGGGCTCCGCCCCCTGGACCCCCGACAGTATAGGCAGTGTAAGTGAGACAAACAGGCTCGCTTCGCTCGCCTGCAAAACCTCTGTCAGTGTCAGCTGAGACAAACAGGCTCGCTTTGCTCGCCTGCAAATTCCGTTCAGAAGGGATTAGAAATTTATTGAACACAGCATTTCTAGACCTAATTTGGACATGTTTACTTAATTTCAACATTTTCTGCCAATTTGTTCTCAAAAAATCTAAGAAAAACTCTGAAAAATAGTAAAACGTGTAACCTTTGGAAAGTATATTGGACTTAGTTTAAAACTTAATTCAATATCTTCCAAATTAGTTCATCTATAATCTTGCTGAACCATTGAACTTACAATTTGGATTTGTCATATCAAGGTGGAAGATATGCAACTCGCAATACATCTACAATTTTTGAAAACTTATTACTTGCTTAATCTTGAACGGATTTCAAAAATATTCTAACACAACATTTCTAGACCTCATGTGAACCTGCTTACCAAATATCAATATTTTTTACCGAGTTTTCAAAATTTTCGATTTTCAATTTCTAATTTTAAATTTTAAATTTTAAATTTTAAATTTTAAATTTTAAATTTTAAATTTTAAATTTTAAATTTTAAATTTTAAATTTTAAATTTTAAATTTTAAATTTTAAATTTTAAATTTTAAATTTTAAATTTTAAATTTTAAATTTTAAATTTTAAATTTTAAATTTTAAATTTTTAAATTTTAAATTTTAAATTTTAAATTTTAAATTTTAAATTTTAAATTTTTAAATTTTAAATTTTAAATTTTAAATTTTAAATTTTAAATTTTAAATTTTAAATTTTAAATTAATTTTAAATTTTAAATTTTAAATTTTAAATTTTTTAAATTTTAAATTTTAAATTTTAAATTTTAAATTTTAAATTTTAAATTTTAAATTTTAAATTTTAAATTTTAAATTTTAAATTTTAAATTTTAAATTTTAAATTTTAAATTTTAAATTTTAAATTTTAAATTTTAAATTTTAAATTTTAAATTTTCAAAATTTTTTATTTTTTCTTTCATGTAAAGATAAAATTGTATTCTATGTCAATAATAGGCTGAATTCATTGAAAATCCTATTCAACAAGAAGAATAAAATCTGCAACAAGTAACTTTGATAATCCATAGTGAATTTACAGAGACTTCATATCACTGGCGGCTCGTGCTCACGAAACAGGTGAAGTGCTGTACAGTAAAAGATACGGGAACTTCACCTGTTTCGCGGGTACTAGCCGCCAGTGGTGCAGTATAGTTTTAGTTCACGAAATGATTCAGTTCTAATGATCGTAATTAACGATTTTAGTAACTAAATTCCAATGCTGGCATTCAACCGCCATTGCTAGTGGACGAGTTCCCCACTCCCCCAGTTCTCTCACAAGCTGTGCTCGTTTCCTATTGGCTCCCACCAGGCCTGCTGAAGCCCCGCCTCCCATCAGGCCTCTGCAGCTCCGCCTCCCACCAATCGGAAGCCAACAACAGTCATAACAAAATGGCTCCATCTTGGTTGCATGTCGGAATGTAATTCTAGAAATGATTACTAATGAATTGTAAATGATTTTCATGAAATGTTGAGAAACTGAGTTTAAATACCAGTATTTCATTAAGTATCAATTGTTCAGTTTTATAAGCTTATTGATTCGAAATTATGTTCCTCACCTTAGATCGCATTGAAATAATTGTAATTAATCACGAAATCGCTACTAAACACAAATTTTTCACTTGTGCTATTGCTATTTCTGAGATTTGGGTATGATTTACACAATCGCCGCCCTTCAACTTTTTCTTCAGAATCCGACTCTCTTCAACTTCCAATAATAAAAAACAATATATCATTTGTTATCCAGTTGTAACCGTTATTGTTGAATAAATGGACTTAGGGTATTTTCTTATGTCGATAACCTTTAAAGTGCCATCCTTCAAACTGGTTTAATTGAATTTCTCAGATAATTTTCATAGACATTCATCATTTAGAACCTGAGTGATGCCTCTAAAAAATTAGAAAAAAGTGATATTGTTTATCTCAGTTTACTATTGTTATCTCGGTAACTAGTAGAATTTAATTTTGTCATTGAATTGTTTTGTCTACGAATCATAAATGTATTATATTATATTTATTTATATCACGTTTAGAGTTTAGTATAATAATTATACTCCATCAGTATTACGTTATTGACTATTCTTACCTTCTATTAGCTTCTATTCTTACCTTCTATTCACAAGTCTGAACAGTTTGGAAGGAATTGTATAGATTGATGTTCAAAACTTTCTACTAGAGTATCGGATTTGTTACCTCCTCAAACCTATAGAAAGTGAATGATTCGTAGTCATCATATCGAAATATTCTATTTATGGATGAGGCAAACCAAGAGAAATGTTCACCTATCTTCAGCACCTTTCGTCAATTCTCGGAAGTAAATCACATTGATAAGCCGCTGCCTGCTTCAGCTATCTTGTTTCCATACTACCTTTCTCATTTCCCTTCTTTATCAATCACTCCATCCCTCTTTCTTCACCTTTCCTTTCACAAAATTTCGACAATACTCACTGGCGGTACGTGCCCACGAAACGCTCTACAGTTTAGGTGAAGTGCTCTACAGTTAAAGATACGGTCACTTCACCTGTCTCGTGGGTACGAGCCGCCAATGACAATACTACCTTCATTTAACATCACTAATACTTATCGATTTTATACCACTGGCGGCTCGTACCCACTAAACAGGTGAAGTGCCCGTATCTTTCACTGCACAGCAATTCACTTATTTCGTGGGCAAGAGACGCCAGTGTTCTATACGGATAGTTTCCTATTACGTACCATAGTAATCAGGAGATAAATATTGTGTAATGTATCTTCTATATGAAATACATTAATATTATCATATTTAATAATATTTATTTATAGTATTGTAGTATTATTAGTATATGAAATATTTCATATCATGCATCTTGACACTAGCGGCTCGTGCCCACGAAACAGGCGAAGTGCTGTACAGTAAAAGATTCGGGCACTTCACCTGTTTCGTGGGTACGAGCCCAGTGCATCTTCAATATTGTATTGTCTAATATTGTACTGATCTTGTAATTTTTGTACTGAGTATTCTTCATCTTGTAAATTGTATGATATTTATCATATAGGTCGTGTACCCTAGTGTAGCCTATAGTAAGGGTCTATTGTGTATCTCATATCTTGTATCTCCAATACTGTATTGTGTATCTTGTATCCCAATCTCGGAGCAAGCATTGTTCTGACGTTCACCATGTGATAAGAGGAGTCCAAGAACTCCTAAGGGAGTAGTGATCATTGACCACATAATGCAGTTTGAAGCTTATGTGGTCGCTGGCAATTCCAAATTTTGTAATACAAAGACTGTGTAATGGTGATCACAGAAAGTTCATTGAATTTCATACTGTTTTTCATATCCACCTTTAACATACTACAGAGTCTGTATGTGTATATGATATCATATACGTAACATAAAACGACAAACTTTAAAACGTAACATCAAACTGTAGAAACAATATTAAATTAAGCCGAAGTAGAACTTTATGATAAACAGTTTGTAAACTCCTGTAAGATTGTCATTAAGAAGATTCTATGATTCTATATTATTAAGTCCTAGAATGTTTATACGAAAAAATATGATTTTGTTTTGTTGCTATGGCATCTAGACTAAAAATAAGCTAGGTTATCACTATAACTATATATAGTGAAGTTGGTTTGTAATTGTGATTACAGTATTATCAATTTATTGATATTAAGTTATTGTCATCTGTAGTTATAAATATTTATATCAATTTATTGATATTGAGTTATTGTCATTTATAGTTATAAATATACTTTATACATTCCGTTATCTTATTTTGTGCCTACGATACATCACAGATGACTTATATTTTCAGAGTTTAACAGACTACGTCATCAAGCATACAATATTAATATAGATGCATTGTTGTAAATGAATTTCAATTCACTAGACTAGACGAAACTATTTAAGCTGTGTGGTGTGGAAAGCAGAGCTTAGGTGATATAGTTATATAGCTTATATAATTGTTACATTCATCAGAGAAGTTATAATATTTTGAAATTTTTAATAGTCAACAATAATATTGTTTTATGTATGCTGTATCGAAATAAGTTGATTAGTTTGTAGAATCAGTAGTCTTAGTGAGGACTCGCAGCTTAGTCCAATAGTTTAACTTATAATTAAATTGGACTAAGCTGGAATAAGCCTCGTGTAAAATACTTTATTGTTAAAATATAAGAATGAAAAATCACTAGAAAAATACTTATTAAATTTCAATAAAGTCATCAATTTCTGGGTTAGACAGAGGAGTAGGCTGAAAAAACTGTGGGATTGAACCCATTCTTCTCATCATATGAGTAACAAGAATTCATGAGATACAAAGTTCCCAAAATAATTTTTTCCCAAAATAGACCCTTCATTGAACCTCATCCATCATATGGACTAATCAAATACTTCACGCTGTTTCAATCACGGAAAGCAGGAATAATTTCAAAAGTCAACGGCAGTTTTTAGAAACAAGGAAAATATTCGAGTGACCAATTTCAATTTATCTCGTCATTGACACGTAAGTTGGACTCATTCAAGTGGAATCTGCCATCCATACTGTTTGTCCAAGCAGAGAAGACATTCGGGCAAGATGGAAAAATTGACTCTAGCTCGAACAATATTGGTTCAAAAATTATGAATCTTGTCTCACAATAAAGGTAAAAATGTTTTCTAGAGTTTGATTGCAAATTTATGATTTTCAACCGTTATTGACCGAGCTGGATTCATTTTCCCATCTTGCCAGAATGTCTTTTCTGTTTGGGCAGACTACCAATGCGACAAGTAAGGCGAGGTATTTTACGTTGAAAAGTGAGTAAAAAGAGGAGAATGGATAAAACTGAGTGAGAATTTCGTTGAAAAGAGGTTTGAAAGAGATGGGAATGATAAGAATAATGTGGGAAGAGTGGGAGAAAAGCGTGATTGAATTGGAGAACGAGGGAAAAGAGAAAATGAGGGAAAAGAGGAAAATGATGGAAAATAGGAAGATGAGAGAAAAAGAACAAAATAAGGAAATCTGAGAGAAATTTTTGTGCGGAAGAGTTCTGAGAGGATGAGAATTGGGAGCATAAAGTGAGGAGAATTGAGAGAAAAGCGTGATTAAATGGAAGAACAAGGAAAAACGAGAGAAAAGTCTCCGAAAAGAAATGTTAAAGATGTGGAAAATTTGATGGAAGGGGAGAAGAACTTAATTCACTGGGAAAACGAGAGGAAGAAAAAGAGATGGTTCTGAAAAAGAATGTTGAGAATGAGGAAAAAGTGTAGGAGGAAAACGTGGGAATGGAAGTGAGTGAAGTGGTGGGAGAGGAGGAAATGATAAGAGATGAATGAAAACAGGACGACAAAAGTTTGGGAAATGGGGGAAACATTTTTCCGGACGTTTTTGAAGCATGCAATGAATCGTTGATATGTGTTGTGGGGATGGGAAAGCATATTGAAAATCCTATCTCACAGAATCACTGTGAACAATGATTTTGTTGGATTTAAGTGTGCTTTAAAGTGTGTTTTTAATGTGTAGCTTGGAGAATCGACACACGGTTTAATTAACCTCTCTCAATGGAATATACTATCTTATTTCCCCTTTATCCATTCATTTACTAATTTAGATAAACTCATTCATTCACTCATGCAGATGTACTCATCCATTCATTCGCTTATTCAGACGAATTCATCCACTCACTCTCGACTAGACTAGAATTGAGTGGTAGAAAGAATGGTTAGTACTAACTTCGCCCTTAATAAAGGCATTCAATCAACCAATCTCCACTTATTCATTTCATATTTATTCAATGAATTAGTATAAGTGATTTTGATGTTTTGTTAATTTTTGGTGGAAATCATGATGATGGAAAATCGAGCACTTTTTAAGAGAAATTATGAAAATATGAAACATTTCCTCACCATGAAAACTGAGATATTTAGAAGGAATAGAGATATTTCTTCACTTTCCTATCAATGACGGGGAAAAATTAGCATTTTTGTAAGCTCCTATCTCCTGAACGAGATTGAATAATCTCAATTCGATGACA
This sequence comes from Sogatella furcifera, assembly GCA_017141385.1. Lineage (NCBI taxonomy): Eukaryota > Metazoa > Arthropoda > Insecta > Hemiptera > Delphacidae > Sogatella > Sogatella furcifera. Next base: position 1,757,832 of record CM029555.1, on the reverse strand, counting down.
GATTCTTGTTCAGCTCTTCAAGTACTATTATCTTTGTTTGTATAATTTCCAATTTCCAATATTTTGTTAAAATAAACATTGTGCTTTTATTGGCCAAAATATTAAAATGTCTCAGATTTGCTTCATTTTTGGGCTATTGTTAGAGCTTTGCCTGACAAGTGTCAACACATAATAATGATACTCCTGAGCATACAAGCTGAGATATTCAAATAGTAAGAATATCTCACTCTATACAGAGGAAAATAGAGAGAGTAGAGTGATAGAAAGAGAGAGAGAGAGTGAGGAGAAAGATAAAGAGAGGGGCATAGAGATAGAAAGAAGAGAGAAATGTTTAAGAGTAGGCCTACTCCAAATAAATGTGAACGCAATGACTTCTACCCTAGTACGGTGGACTATTGGTGAACTTTTTCCGGTAAAACCATTCTTGACACAACAAACCTAAAGTACCACTGTTGACCAAACGTGTTTCAATTCCAATCTAAAGCTCTTTCATTCTTATTTTGTCGTCGAATACTATCTTCTTCATCTTTTTCTTATTCTTCTTCTTCTTCTTCTTCTTCTTCTTCTTCTTCTTCTTCTTCTTCTTCTTCTTCTTCTTCTTCTTCTTCTTCTTCTTCTTCTTCTTCTTCTTCTTCTTCTTCTTCTTCTTCTTCTTCTTCTTCTTCTTCTTCTTCTTCTTCTTCTTCTTCTTCTTCTTCTTCTTCTTCTTCTTCTTCTTCTTCTTCTTCTTCTTCTTCTTCTTCTTCTTCTTCTTCTTCTTCTTCTTCTTCTTCTTCTTCTTCTTCTTCTTCTTCTTGTTCTTGTTCTTGTTCTTGTTCTTGTTCTTGTTCTTGTTCTTGTTCTTGTTCTTGTTCTTGTTCTTGTTCTTGTTCTTGTTCTTGTTCTTGTTCTTGTTCTTGTTCTTGTTCTTGTTCTTGTTCTTGTTCTTGTTCTTGTTCTTGTTCTTGTTCTTGTTCTTGTTCTTGTTCTTGTTCTTGTTCTTGTTCTTGTTCTTGTTCTTGTTCTTGTTCTTGTTCTTGTTCTTGTTCTTGTTCTTGTTCTTGTTCTTGTTCTTGTTCTTGTTCTTGTTCTTGTTCTTGTTCTTGTTCTTGTTCTTGTTCTTGTTCTTGTTCTTGTTCTTGTTCTTGTTCTTGTTCTTGTTCTTGTTCTTGTTCTTGTTCTTGTTCTTGTTCTTGTTCTTGTTCTTGTTCTTGTTCTTGTTCTTGTTCTTGTTCTTGTTCTTGTTCTTGTTCTTGTTCTTGTTCTTGTTCTTGTTCTTGTTCTTGTTCTTGTTCTTGTTCTTGTTCTTGTTCTTGTTCTTGTTCTTGTTCTTGTTCTTGTTCTGGACCTTAATTCGTATGTGAACTGCTACGAAAATTCATATCCTTCGGGATTTTTTACCAATTATGAGTATAAATCCCAATTTCTGTCACATGAATAGAAATTCGTAAAAAATTATTGATTATGATATCGTCAAGTATTTATGTACTACATTTATTACGTACATGGTTTGTCAAAATTAACTGAGATTATTTTTCTATCCAACTAACAGCATGCCTCTCATATAAAGCATTGGTTCAAAATATCATAATTTATATATCCATATTCATCATCTACATGGTACGTCGAAAATAACGTACAGTACTCAGCTAATGAATCAGTGACTGAAAATAATGCAAATAGAATACATACGGCGTGGTTTGCAAAGCTCCATTTTTATTCTGCTTTCGAAACTAATGGATAGAATTCCCCAAAGAGTTTTTGTGGACCTGTGGAACATTTCCTAGCTCACCCATGTTACATTGAAACTGCTGAGTTCCACGTGCTCATGGAACAAGTGAAGCGCTGTACAGTAGAAGATACGGGCACTTCACCTGTTTCGTGGGTACGAGCCGCCAGTGCAGTGAATTCTCTTCTCTATCTCTTTTTGATTGTTTTTGCATTAGTTTTGAACACACATTACACTATTTTAAACTTTTGTTTGAATATTTTTCGTTCAAAGCCTATTTAGCCTACACGGCGGGTTAGTGATACGCAGTAGTGATACAAGAGTTGAAAATTGATACACAATCGTACAGGAAGGAAGCTCGTTGACACAAATATTTGCAACGTGGAGTTGCAAAAGGAGGCCAGCGGCCTGTAGAAGCCTATTTTTAAAATTATTTTTTCTCTCATATTCTTCCAACTGGTTTGAGAGGGAAGCTTAAACTTCTCGTCCTTGTGAGTCTATCTCTATTGTCACAAATTAAATGAATTTGTATTATTTCCATTGTTAGAAATATATAGTAAATCGTAAGGACCAAACCAGAAAGTCGCATTATCACTGAAAAGCAAGATTCTAGGGATAACAACTCAAGGCCAAGTTTAATCCAGAAACATCCTTGAAACACTGGCGGCTCGTGCCCACTAAACAGGTGAAGTGCTGTACAGTAAAATATACGGACACTTCACCTATTTCGTGGGTACGAGTCGCCAGTGCCTTGAAATGATTGGATATTCTCAAGAACACTCGAACTATAACCAACAACAATAAGAAAATATATTCGAGCATTTATGCGTAGAAAAACTGGGAGAACAAGAGTTTGGCCAGCAAGCAAAGAAGACCCTCTGGCAAGATGGTAAAATTACTCTAACTCGGTCAATATTGGTTTAAAAATTATAAATCACAACTCAAATTGTAGAAAACATTCTTTTCTACAAATTGAGACTCAATTCATAACTTTTGAACCAATATTGACCGAGCTGGAGTAATTTTACTATCATGCCAGAATGTCTCCTTTGCTCAATCAAACCATAAGTTGCTATTCGAGAATCGAAGTCCTCAGATGTCAATCTTTCTATATTTTCATTGTCTTTTGTCCATTTCCGTTTCCTATCTGCCTCACTTCCGGTCAGAAACAGGACGCGAATCGGCAGCCAAAGAGTGATAAAAATCATAAAGTGTCATAAAACACAGAAAGAGACATAATAGGTGGATTGGAGCCGTCTGTCGGGAATATAATGTGTCATAAATAAAGTGATGGAACTATTGGAGACTAACTGGGGATGATTCAATCGCTGGGAGAGATGGATGAAGGAGATGATGGAAGGGAAAGAGACAAAAGGATAAGAAACAAAAGGATAGGTGAAGTGAAAATGAAAATGAGGTAGTACGAAAATGAGGAAAAGAAGGAAGGAGAGAAGAAGAAGAAGAGGAAGAAGAAAGAAGAAGAAGAAGAAAGGAAGAAGAAAGAAGAAGAAGAAGAAGAGAAGAGGAAGAAGAAGAAGAAGAAGGAAGAAGAAGGAGAAGAAGAAGAAGAAGAAGAAAAGGAGGAAGAAGAAGGAGAAAGAAGAAGAAAGGAAGAAGAAGAAGAAGAAGAAGAAGAAGAAGAAGAAAGAAGAAGAAGAAGAAGAAGAAGAAGAAAGAAGAAGAAGGAGAAGAAGAAGATGATGAAGAAGAAGAAGAAGAAGAAGAAGAAGAAGAAGAAGAGAAAAGAGGAATAGGAGGCAGTTTAATAATATAATATTCGTTTTGATTGCATACAAGATGGTTCTGGCCAAGTCCTTCTTCTTATATCTAACACATAAAATTATTTTATTGAGATTTCTCCTTTTTCCTTTCCATCTTCATTCTACTCTTGGTTTATCTCTTCCCACCACTTCGCCTTTCATCATCTCTCCCTCTTTCTTCTCCTTATTCTCTCTGTCTCAACTTCTCCATTTTCCCGTCCTTTCTACCCTTTCCACCTCACCTTTTAACCTCTTTCTTATCCTTTTTTCTCATTCAACCACCAACATTATTTCTCAACTCTTTCCTCTTTCTCTTACATATCCTTCCATTCTCCATCCTACCTTCTGCTCTTCATATTTCTACTCCCACTTTCTTCTCATCCTTTGCATCATATTCTCATTCAATCCACTTCATTTTTCTCTTTTATCTAATACTTCCTCTTTCATCATTCTTTCTTTTCATTCCATTTCCTTTTCCACACTCAATTCTCCACTCTCACTCTTCTTCTCTGATATTCTACTTCTTCTTCTTCTTCTTCTTCTTCTTCTTCTTCTTCTTCTTCTTCTTCTTCTTCTTCTTCTTCTTCTTCTTCTTCTTCTTCTTCTTCTTCTTCCCCATCACTCCCGCAAATAAATTTGTGTGCGTTCGATATTATTATTATTATTTTCTTCTCAGTTTATGACTTTTCAAATCAATTCGCAATGCATATGCCTGCCTTTCCAAGAATAAGTATTCCCCTTCTCCTACTCCCACTCTATTTCTCTCTCTCTCTCTCACTCTTTCTTTCTCTTCTGAATAAGAAAAAGATTTTATTATCGAAAGCCTGGTGCACAATAAAATGCTAGTTTCCCTCCTTCTACCCCTATTATTTTCATCTTTTTGTTGTTCTTCCTCCCCCGATTCTCCCTCTCTTCCCCTCACATTCTCCTCATATTTCTCTCCTTCTTCCACTCCCACCTCTCCTCCTTTTCCCACTCTTTCTCCTTCTTTTTCGCGAAATCGCAAGCAAAAAGTGTGCTGCAAGACTTTCATTTGGAGGGCGCGCAGTTTGAAAATTTTATGCCCCGTCATGCGAATAAAATTACCGCCTTACTGCTATAGCTAGATTCAATAGAACTGGCGGCTCATGAACGTCCTTTATCAATTCTTAGCTCCATCAGTGCAGTCTGTAAGCGGTCCAAACGAGTTAAATGTTTGAACTAAGTTCACCCTTGACTAATGTGCTGTTTCAGACCGCTCAACCACCAACCTGAAGGAGCTGAGCTTGTAAATAAGTGATTCCCGAACCGCCAGTACGTTTGGAACCTACAGTAAAAAAGACTGAGAAGTCTCTTATTTGCAGGCAAACTAATAAAATTAGAAATATTCGACATTTCTAGAAGTTGAAGATGTATTCTGAATGAAAGAATGATTTCAGAAAATGAATCTTTCTCAGTTCGTCACAAATAGCTTGGCTCGCATTGACTGAGTGATCATGACAGGTATGACCATTTGTGTCCATGAAACAAGTGAAGTGCTCGTATCTTTTACTGTACAGCACTTCACCTGTTTCGTGGGTTCGAGCCGCCAGTAGGTCTGACATTACCTATGTTCAGATTTGATCGATTTTGTTGTGAGACAAAGTTCGCACAAGCTTTGAAGATACTTCTTTACATTGTAAATATGTTGTGGCGGCGTGTCTTCTCCACTTCGGCGAATTATAGCAATACAGCTCATGAAGTCGAACTAATGGATACAAATGGATTGAATTATATAATATTTTATTAGCCAGTTTTGTCAAATTCGTCATAATCTTGTCAAATAACATGAGTATAGCTCTCTACTATTACTTATAATTTTAATTTTTTTAATTACCATTGATGAGTAATTAAAAGGTGATATTGTGTTAATAATCCATATTGGATGAAAGACAAGATGTTGTAAAACAACTGATATACTGTATATATCAGGCCTACACTGGCCTAAACAGATGAAGTGCCTGTATCTTTAACTGTACAGCACTTCACCTGTTCCGTGGGCACGAGCCGCCAATGATATATTAGAGAATTGAGATACCTTTCCAGCTGCTACACCATTATCAATCTCTGATAAATTAAAACTTATTGTGAAGAGCAGAAGTATTTATACTAACAGTCAAGCAACGCTATTGGTAGACGCTTGAACCAATCACAGTGAACGTCCGCCATTTGCCTGGACAAGCTCCTCCCCGATTGGTGGTTCATACAAAAGTTACAAAATGGCGATTCAAAAAGGAAACAGAATATTTAGAGAATAGTGAATAGCTGAGATAACATCACTGACGGCTCGTTTCCACGAACCAGGTGAAGTGCTGTACAGTGAAAGGTACTGGCACTTCACCTGTTTCGTGGGTACGAGCCGCAAGTGTAATGAATAGCTGAGATAACATACGGAATAAATAGAGAAATATAACTTATAATAAGAATGGATAAAACAACGGAATGAGATAATTTCGTAACAAATTAATAAGAAGTTGAGTTTTTATCTATAATTTGTATAGTACAGTATCTAAATCTATTTATAATCCAACCACTATTGAATCCAGTCATTTGACAAAGTGTAATTAAAAATAATTGATAAAGCTGGTACCAACAAAAATTTAGACGGCTGATGAATCACTATTATAAATTTTCAACTCTGTCAGGACAGTCTGAAACTGTCTTCAAGAGCGAATTAGTGTAACTGGGGTCGCTCTTGTTTCTCGTACTCTCGCAGACAGCTCACCGACTGTCCTTTCAGAATTGAGAATAGATAACAGACATCCACCAACCGCCCAAATTCGTGGCGTCAGCTTTACAAAACTCAAACTCATCCAAAAATCGATTCAGATCTCAACCGAACCCCGTTAAACTAATTAATCCAATTGGTAATTTATGAAAATTAGTATGAAGTGGTAATCTATAAAAATCGAAAACAATGGAACATAGAAGACACTCAACTAGGTTGCTTAATTAAGGTCAACTTACACTCTAATGGTCTGTTGAAGGGGGGCCGGGGGTTGAATCCTCATCAAACCCTCCCCCTCTTCACAAATCCCAAACACCCCCTCCTCCCCCCAGCAGCCCACTTTTCCGGAGCGTTTTTCGATGAATAATAATTAATTAGTGGAACCCTCTCCTTCCACAACTTGAGTACTTTTCAGGGGTTGCATCCCCGAAATAATTCACTTCCAAAATGTTTGCTTCAGTGGAGAGGTAATTTTGACTGTTAAAGAGTAGTACTTTTCGAGAGAATCAAGCTTGCTACACCATCTATAAAGCCTGATTAATTAAGTCGGATTTCAACTATCATTGTTGTACGGTTATTGTATTCATCACTGGCGGCTCGTACCCACGAAACAGGTGAAGTGCCCGTATCTTTTAGTGTACAGCACTTCAACTATTTCGTGGGCACGAGCCGCCAGTGGTATTCATATGACGTTGTTGTATGTTAGCTGAGTCATTGACTTCAGTGATAAATAAATCACATTTATTTATTGTACTCATTGGTACATGAGATAAATGAAATAAATAAGAGATAATTGCTTGTATTAAACTGTAGACAATGATTAATTGATTGTGATTTGAAGAGAAATTTTGTCTCGTAGGCTAGAAAAGAGAACAATTGAACGCTGTGATACATGGAATATCAAATATTATTGAGTACTATCAAATATTGCGATAAGTACTATAAAATATTATGAGTAGGAAGTATTATGAGTATATCGAGTTGCATTAAGAGACAAGACGTTGTCAAACCACTGATTTATTAAAAAATCGAGTCTCGATTTCTCAATAAATCAGTCGTTTGACAAATCAAATCAAATATTTATTTATTTTGACACTTGAGCAATACAATTTATCAAACGAAAAAAGATTTTAAGAAAATGAAAGTAAACATCATAAAAAGATTTATCGATAATGTTCCATATACAAAAATGCCAAAAGCTAAAAAAATGTCAAAATAAAAAATACTACTTGCTAAATTATAAAATTTGCTCGCTAGTAGGAAATTTTGACAATGTCTTGTCTTTCCATTTAATATGGATAACTACCACAATATCACCTTCACAACTACTCAACGTGTGTATCAAATATTATAAGTGCTGGGAAAGCATTTGAAAATAGCGGTTACTAAAGCGGTAGTCTAATACATTCCACTCAATGAACTCAATATTACTACAAGTCGCAGGCACAAGATGTAATAGAAACACGTAGGTATAGAACAAGGTTATTAGAAAATATTAGTTATATTGTCTCTAATAGCTTTGGGTATATAGAGCAAGCAACACGGGTCAGCTGATTTTTCAATTGCGTTGCTCTGTACAACTACGTGTTTACATTGCATCTTGTGCTCGACATGTCCTTGCGACATGTAGTAATGTAAACCCAGTGAAATGCAGCATTGAAAAGATATCTACTTACAAAACCTTGAACTGATCTAGAGTCCAAAGGAAGAAAGACCACAAGATTTTGACTATGGCGCATTAATTGAACTTAATTATTGTGAAACTGATTTTGAAAAAAATGATAAGTTCATAGAATTAGATACAAATTTAGCATCAATCGCTTGTCAAGAACGCTGTACCAATGTGAAAGTATTTTCTTCTCCTGAGACACTAATGCCCGGTTTTTCCAAGCACACTCTAAGTTGAGGGACCCTTAAATTTTGATGAACAGCTGACATTTTCTATGATAAGTATAGGAAATGTAGTAAAGTGTAGTTAACCTGAGGGTCCCTGAAATTTGAGTGTGCTTGGAAAAACCGGGCATGAAACTTTTTCCTGAGATAACTGCTCTAGATCTGATCTAGAGTACAAGAAGAGGAAAACCTACATTTTCTCAGGGACAATTCCTCTAGAAAAGCTTAACTGAAATTTCAGTTTGAACTATCAGCTGTCAGTGTATATGGTCACTTTTATTAACTTGTGTTTCAATTGAGCCAGCTGATGGTTTAATCTAGAGTTCAGATCAACTTTTTTTCGAGAGACCGGCCCTTATAATGTAAGTATGTAGGTGTTTTGGGGTGTACAGTCCGTCCAAGCACAGAAGACCCTCTGGCTAGATGGGAAAATGGTTCCAACTCGGTCAATTTCAATTCAAAAATTAAAAATTTGGTCTTAGATAGTAGAAAACATTCTAATCTACAATTTGAGACCTAATTGATAATTTTTCAAACAATATTGACCGAGCTGGAGTCATTCTCCCTTCTAGCCAGAATATCTTCTTTGTTTCGAAAGACTATATAATCTAGAGTTTCAGGAAGAGAGAGACCTACATTTTCTTAAGGGTGTGTAACAGGTGAGGTGTGACAAGGTTGTGCCAAAGGGTGGTTTAGAAGAGGGGGTGTATAAGGGGGTAGTTAAATGAGGGGATGTAAAAGTAGGGGTAATAAAGAGGATTGTATGGTTAGCATGCTGAGAAGGTTCTCTTCTCTCCTCCCCAAAGAGTATTCACATTTTGACTCCCACGCCATTCACTAATTTAGGGGGTCTTCTCTATGCACCCCCTCACCCCCCAAGGGAGTGTTTCTCAACCCCCCCCCCCCAGCATCCGGCTCCATTCTAATTTAGAAGGCACTGGCTGTGTGCTCCCCTGACTGCCGCGATAATTTGTTAAGGTAATTCTCACCTAATTACGCGCTGAATACAACATTGAATTCGTTCACAATTCCCGTGCCACGCCGTGGCCTAGAATAGAGAGAGAGTAAGTAAGAGTCTGAGAGAGAGAGAGAGAAGCGAGAGAGAGAGTGAGAGAGAGAGGAAGAGGTGAGAGAGAAGAGTTGGACAGAGAGAGAGAGAATAATTAGAGATAAAGGTGAGATAGAAAGGAGAATGAGAAAAGAGAGAGAGTGAGAGAGAGAGGAGAGTTGAACAAGAGAGAGTAAGAATAATAGAGAGAAGGAAAGAATGAGATAGAAGAAGGGGAAGAATGAGAGGAAGAGGGAGAGAGTGAGAGAGAGTGAGTGTAAGAAAGAGGGAGGAGAAAGAGAAGAGTTAGACAGAGAGAGAGTAAGAAGAATAATTAGAGAGATAAAGGAGAAGAATGAGATAGAAGAAGGGGAAGAATGAAAGGAAGAGAGAGGATTTAAAAGAATGAAATAGAAAGGAAAAAATTGAGAGAGTGAGTGAGAGAGGAACACACAGAGAGACAGAAAGAATAACTAAGCAAGAAGGTAAGGGAAGAATCTATTCAGATTCAGTAGAGAGTAGAGGACAAATTAAGATAAAAATTGTGAATTATATTCAACAGAATCAGCTGATGTGGTCAATTAGAGTAGTCATTTAGCTATGCCTAGATGATGTTATTGTAATTGAAAGAGACAATTTATGCTTTATACCAGCTGTTAGTAGGCTTACATCACGTACTAGAAGACGACGTAAGAAGAAGAACACAGAAGAAGAAAAAGAAAAGAAGAAGAAGAAGAAGAAGAAGAAGAAGAAGAAGAAGAAGAAGAAGAAGAAGAAGAAGAAGAAGAAGAAGAAGAAGAAGAAGAAGAAGAAGAAGAAGAAGAAGAAGAAGAAGAAGAAGAAGAAGAAGAAGAAGAAGAAGAAGAAGAAGAAGAAGAAGAAGAAGAAGAAGAAGAAGAAGAAGAAGAAGAAGAAGAAGAAGAGGGATAGAAGTTATTGGAGAGGTTCGTAGACTCCTAAAACTGTTGTGAACTCACGCTGGCCCACCTCCTACTACTATAGTCAGTCCAAGCAAAGAAGACCCTCTGGCAAGATGAGAAAATTACTCCAGCTCGGTCAATATCCATTCAAGAACTATTAATTTGGTCTCAAATCTTAGATCAAAACGTTTTATACAATTTGAGACCGAATCGATAGTTTTTGTACCAATGTTGACCGAGATTAAGTCATTTTCACATCCTGCCAGAGGGCCTTCTTTGCTTGGACAGACTATACACTGAGTGTTCTTCCCTAAGTACTTGAAGACAAGTATCTAATTTAAATGGTAATTGTTGACCTGGGAAACAATAAGCAGACCCTCGGCTTAGGCAAGAAGAGACAGGGAGAGAGAAAGAGAGAGAGAGAGAGAGAGAGAGAGAGAGAGTGAGAGAGAGAAAGGATATCTAGTGATATAGAGGACAAACTGTATAAGAGGGAGGGGAAGGGCTTCTATAGTCTGTCCAAGCAAAGAAGACATTCTGGCAAGATGAGGAAATGACTCCAGCTCGGCCAATATTGCTTCCAATAATGTAAATTTGATCTAAAATTCTAGATTGGAATGCTCCCAACAATTTAATACCAAATTTATGATTTTTGAACCAATATTGATCAAGCTGGAGTCATTTTCCCATCTTGCCAGAATGTCTTCTTTGCTTGGACAGGTTGATACACAGAAGCTCCCTAGCGCAAGTTGCTCCTCTCTCCAGAAAGTAAAGTCCTCTATAACCCGAAACAGGGACATTTGCATTATACCCCTTAGTAAACCACCTCCACCCCTACCAAGCAAAGAAGTCAATCTGGCAAGATGAGGAAATGACTCCAGCTCGGTCAATATTTGTACCAAAATTGAAAATTTGGTCTCAAATTGTAGGAAACAATTTGATCAACAGTTTGAGACCAAATTCATAATTTTTGAACCAATATTGATTGAGCTGGAGTCATTTTCCCATCTTGCCAGAATGTCTTCTCTGCTTGGACAGACTATACTTACGTATTTCTGGTATATTTCCTTTCCCCCCTCTTATGGTACACCCCCCACAGGTCACTAACTGAAACACGCTACTATATCATCATCTCCGCTGTATGGGAAGCTTACCACCGTGAAATCTTGCAGTTGAAAATAGTTTGATGTTGTGCGTGCGTGTGAGAAGAGCGTTTTTTTTGTTTTGTTTGTTTATGAGGGTGAAGCCCACATGAGCTCTTAGGCTTGTGCGTGGGTAATGAAATGGATGATAGATGACGACTACTTTTTTTTTAATGTAGTCGGGACCGACGGCTTATCGTCTCCTCCGAAAGACGGGGTGGCCGTATTTATGTGATTGTGCTGTGGTCAAAAATTGTTTCCCCGCTTGGGACTTGAACCAGGGTCCACCTGGTTATCAGACCGGCGCTTTACCACTCCTCCAACGAGCCACCCAAAAGAACGAGCCACAGAGGAAAGATATGAGAGAGCGATTTTGGAGACAGAAATAGAAGAGAGATTTTGGTGTAAGAGTAAGAAGTTTGGCCTTATTCAACAATTCAAGAAAGTATTGAATGAAAAATAAAAGAAATTTCCAAACTACATATTTATTAAAAATTGAGATACCTGTTTCAGTTGGCGAGTACCGGCTTCAATAATATTGAATTCACCAATAATTTAACATTAGTGTTGGTATTCTAAACAGAATTGAAAGATGATTTCATTTCAAACGTTGAAGTCTGTTTCACTGTTCAAACGCCTTCTGAATAGCTGCAATTGGCTCCACCCCTTCTAATCGTCATAACGCTTCCTATTGGTGCTCGCTGCTTCAGAGCCTAGTTCCGTATATTTTCACAGATGGCAGCACTTGTCGGGTCGAGTTGTGCTACTAGTCGAATGCCTTCTGATTGGCTGGAGTGTTGGCCCCGCCACCACTACGTCACAACTCCTACCTCCTCTATTCCTATTGGCTCCCGCTCTTCAAGTGTAGTAAGCTTACGTGATTCCGTACATCGCCATAGATGGCGACACTTGTGGGGTCGTGTTGTATAGTCTGATCAAGCAAAGAAGAGCCTCTGACAAGATGAGGAAATGACTCCAGCTCTATCAATATTGGTTCGAAAATTATTGATTTGGTCTCAAATTGTAGATAAGAATGTTCTCTACAATTGAGACTGAATCGATAATTTTTGAACCAATATTGTCCGAGCTGGAGTCATTTTCTCATCTTGCTAGAGCTTTTCTTCTTAAACAGACTATACTACTGGTCGAATATCAAGAAATTTGCTGTTACTCAATTCTCCATGCAACAAAAAGACAATCGGAAATGAACACCTGAGTTGTTTATAAGGAAGAACTATTTTAACCATGCTGAATTATGGGAAGATACTAGTATTAGTCCGATTAAAAGAAAACTATATTGAAAATGTTGAATAATGGAAAAATTAGTCCGATTGATTTATTTGACACAAGTATGATCTTGTGTATCTTCATAGGAATGAATTTAATCTTGAAAAAGACAGTTATAAAGACAAGTTTCTGGAGAACATGTTTGCTATTGTTTCCTAGTCTGCACACTATCGAAGAAGTGTAAATTATTGATCTATTGAATTTAAGTTACAATGTTATAAATTGGAAAGGCATGAAATGTGAGTGTTTGTGGGGAAATTCTATTTTTCTTTCTTTTCCAGTAAGTTATATCATTTATTCATTGAAAACAAGCAATTTTTGTATATCTAGCTCTTTCAAGCAACTTAATTGTAAATAACATTAGTTAACACTCCTACTTGCATGCGATAAGCATCATGCTTACAGCAAGTAGTATTATTATTCTGATTCATAATTTTTTTCTGCAGATGTGTATTGCATCATACGATGTATAAAGAGTACTATAACTAGCCTATTGATCTACTTTTCCAGTTAACTGTGTGCTTTTGTTTTTCTTTCTATTGAAATTGTGTGGTGTAATCAAACTTCTGTTCAAATGTATAATGTATTTTGTGTATGAATTTGAATAATAAAGAAATTTGATTTGATTTGATTTGAAGTTATCTAAGTTGACGAAAACCCTCTCCACCCGAGAAATAGCTACGTTGCCAGATTGTGTGAAATGGGAACATCTTCAAATTCGTGAATGAACCCCATATCTAGACGTAGAATTTTATCCTTGATATGCCAGTAGTATTAAAAAGTTCCTGGGTAGAAGGATTCAAGGAGATTTGATTTTTTTGAAAAAATTGAAAAATCGCGAAACATTAATTTCTTAAGTTTATCACTTTTCTCACAATCATGGGTTGTAGTGAAAATAAAGTTTCTCATATCAAAATGACAAGGAGAATTCGAGCTTTCTAATGGTTTTTGATTTTTCTATATCCGACCAATAATTATGTTTCAATTACTTGTTTTGTTTTGTTATGAGGGTGAAGCCCACATGAGATCGTAGGCTTGTGCGTGGTTAATGATATGGATGATAGATGACGACTACTTTGAGGTAGTCGGGACCAACGGCTTATCGTCTCCTCCGAAAGACGGGGTGGCCGTATGTATTTGATTGTGCTGTGGTCAAAAATTGTTCCCCGCTTGGGACTTAAACCAGGGTCCACCTGATTATCAGACCGGCGCTTTTATCACTCCTCCAACGAGCCACCCAAATGAATAAATCATGTATTAATGAATATGTTTGCCAATGTCGAGTCTACTCGAACTGAAAACATGAAATTTTCGATGATCTAGAAACATTTTTGTTCGAGAAGATAAGTGGGTGGTGGAAGCGAGAAAGTTGTTCAAAAACAATTGAAATTATTTTTCCAAATGTCGAAAATAGTCGGAAGATCGTAATTTGGCCTCTCAAGAGTTTCAAAGTAAGGAGAGTGGTATATGCATGAATCATTGTATGTTAAAGATTGGAGTTATTGAAGCTAATCGACTTGGATATTCAAGCTGCGAACAGCTGGTTTATCATAAAAATAGTGAGTTTCACAACACCGCGTGATTTTTCCGAAGCTACGCTGTCACTTTTAACATTCAGTTGAATGTGTTTGCGTTAGAAGTTTCAATTTCACGCAAAATGACAACGTAGCTATTTCTTGGAGGGGTTTTCGTCAACTTAGATTGCGCCGACTATAAGTATAAGGAATTCTCTACACGACGGATTTCTGATATACATTAGTGATACAGAGTCCAAATTGATATACATACAATCGTATCGATAGGATTATCCAATATGCAGACGTTTTGGATACGTGATTAAATCCTATTGTATTTCAATCTCGTTGATAAATAAATATATGCAATCGTACATTGTCACTAAATATTTGCAACGTGATGTTGCAATAAGAAGTATTATTTTACAAGGCCGAAACTCGGGGAAGAAACTATTCAGTCTCAGAAACTTGATGTTTTTCATTATTATTTTGAAAGAATTCCCGATACTATATTGTAGTCAGATAAGAACGTAGTTAGTTGGATTTTATTATATTGTGTGATCATAACTATAACTAATGCAGAACTGGAAAGAAGGAGAATATGTGGAAGGAGAACAAAGATGAAGGATAGAAGAAGATGAGGACGAAATATGGAGACCAAAAAAGAAGGCTAACAATAGATAAGTTTGGATCAGAATAAAGGCTAAAGCAAAAAGAAAAAGGCAGGAGATCATGAGGAGGAATAACGGAAACAACAGAGAAGAAGAGACCGAAAAGTTGACACAAGAATGAAGACCAAAGCAAAAAGGAGAATAATTAGAGAATGAGGATAAAGAAAAAAGGCGAACAATAAAATAGTTGAGATAAGAATGATGATCAAAGCGGAAAGAAGGATGAGAAGAGAATGAGGTCGAACAATGGAGACGGAAGAAAAGAAATAGGCGGAGAAGGAAAAGTTTGAGATTAGAAAGCAGAGCAACCAAAGCAAAATGAGAGCGCTGATTAGAATTGTAACCAAAGCAAAATAAAGAAAGCAGAAGAGGATGAGGACGAAGAATGAAGAACAGAAAGAAGAAGAAGAAGGCGAACAAAGTGTGTGGTGAAAGATGTTAGGGAGGTGACTGTGCACTTCACAGCACCACCATCCACCAAGCACAGTCATATCGCACTCTGATATGATGACAGTGGAACATTTTTCGCTGAGAAAAGCCGGAAAGATATGACATGCTGACAGGCACGATGATGATGATGATGCTCTTTTCCATCTGTCTACGTGCGCGTCATCACCAGCTAAGATGCTACCGACCACTGTCATACAGTGCGTATTATTCTGGAGGCATTTACAGAAGAAGAGGAAGAAGAAGAAGAAGAAGAAGAAGAAGAAGAAGAAGAAGAAGAAGAAGAAGAAGAAGAAGAAGAAGGAGAAGAAGGAGGAGAAGGAGAAGGAGGAGAAGAAGAAGAGGAAGAAGAAGAAGAAGAAGAAGAAGAAGAAGAAGAAGAAGAAGAAGAAGAAGAAGAAGAAGAAGAAGAAGAAGAAGAAGAAGAAGAAGAAGAAGAAGAAGAAGAAGAAGAAGAAGAAGAAGAAGAAGAAGAAGAAGAAGAAGAAGAAGAAGAAGAAGGAGGTGGAGAAGAAGGAGGTGAAGAAGAAGAAGGAGAAGGAGAAGAAGAAGAAGAAGAAGTGGAGGAGGAGGAGGAGGAGGAGAAGGAGAGAAAGAAGAAGTAGAAGAAGAAGAAGAAGAAGAAGAAGAAGAAGAAGAAGAAGGTGGAGAAGAAGGAGGTGGAGAAGAAGAAGGTGGAGAAGAAGAAGGTGGTGGAGAAGAAGAAGGAGAAGAGGAGGAAGGAGAAGAATGAGGAGGAGATGATGAGGAAGGGAAGTAGAAGAAGAAGAAGAAGAAGGAGGAGAAGAAGAAGGTGGAGGAGAAGAAGAGGAGAAGAGGAGAAGAAGAAGAAGGAGAAGAAGAAGGAGGAAGAAGAAGAAGAAGAAGAAGAGGAGGGAGAAGAAGAAGAAGAAGATAAGAGGAGAAGAAGAAGAAGAAGAAGAAGAAGACGAAGAAAAAGAAGAAGAAAAAAGATATTAAAGAGGAGGAGCTATATGAGATCCTTAGCAGTTAAATGATACCAGAATAAAGCAGAATGTAATCGAATCGATCTTAGACATTCTTACAACATAGGGAAATGACTCCAACTCGCTCAATTATAAATGTATTCGAAAATTATAATTATATTTGATTTTAAATTGTAGAAAACATTCGGCTCTACATTCTACGTAATACCCAACTGATAACTTTTGAACCAATATTGACCGTGCTGGAGTCATTTGCATATTTGCCTTCTTTGCTCACCAGACTATTATTATCGATGTTGTATATTTCCAATGGTTAAAAAATCTCCGTTGGGACAAATGCAAAATTTGATTATTTCCCTACCCTCTGCTTTTACTTTTTTATTTCTTTCCTTTCTCCTCTTCTTCTTCTTCTTTCTTCTCTTTCTTCTTCTTCTTCTTCTTCTTCTTCTTCTTCTTCTTCTTCTTCTTCTTCTTCTTCTTCTTCTTCTTCTTCTTCTTCTTCTTCCTCTTCTTCTTCTTCTTCTTCTTCTTCTCTTCTTCTTCTCTCTTCTTCTCTTCTTCTTCTTCTTCTTCACCCACTCCAACGGACGCTCCTCTTCTGTCAGCCATTCATCTTGCGCCCCGCTTTATGACGCCATTCGCTCCAGAAGTTGTAATCATCATTCAGTCACAAAGAGAAGGAGTGAGAGAAGAGAGAGATAGAATCAAACGAGAATAATGTGTGTGTGACGAAGAGGGAGAAAAACAGTTTCCTGGAAAAGATCTCGACACCACCAAAAATTGATGGAACACATCAGAAATCTCCTCTCCGCTCTTTCAAGAGGATCGTTCCTTTCGCACCATCATTCTCCCTCCCTCTTCCACACACCATTCTTCTCCTCCTTTACACTATTTTTCTCCTCCTTTACACCATCTTCTTCCCTCTTCACACCGTTCCAAAGTGTGAAAATGCCCGAAAGCACTTCTGTATGTGACATATAGTGTCCAGAGCCTTTTCGTTACACTCCAAGACATTTGCGCCGTCCCGAAATGTCGAATCACAAAATTCCTTACACGTGCAGATTTATTATTCCTTTTGTCTCCCCTTCCTTCCCCGCATACCTCTCACAAAATGGGATTGATATTGTGGTGGCATCAATATTTCCCAGTTCTCGATGCTCAAAAACGAAGTAAGGATTCCTGTTTTCAAACATAACTTTTTCTTACCAAAGAAGCTTTCCATTACTGTAAAACACGGATTAACATATGTGAGGCCGAAAACGCTCGTTTTCAGGCGAGGTCGCCAGCAACTCGCCGGGAAAATGCGTTTTTCGGCCCTAGGGCGGTAAAATAACCTTGAATGTCAGCTGACTGAAGGTTATTGTCGATTTAAGGGTTAGTCGATCAATAGGTAGCATTCCGGTTTGATTGCATTAAATGTCAGCTGTTTTGGGAGTCAATGTCGACTTATTGGTATTTCGAAGTAAAGGTAGTCTCTCATCTGTTATTTTGATTGTCAAGATCCCATGTCAAGAGAACTGAACGTTGAAAGTTTTCAAATTAATCAGTAGTTGAATAATAAAGGAAAACTGCTTCAATAACTAATACTTCAACTTTGATAAGATTAAAAATGTTTGTATTGATTAACTGTTGAATAATGATGAACGTGAAATCCATGTTTAAACAAAATTATTGTTGTCAGACTCTGTGTTACTTCGTCTAGCAGGTAAGCCAGCGCCATCTAGCAGCTGATAATGCAACTAGACAAAGCTTCTCTGTTAGCCAATATCTGTCGAAAATCAACAACTTTGAATTGATATTGTACAATTTAGGATGATCGTACAAAAATTATCTTGGGCTTAAACGTTTCTGAACTAATAAAATCGAATACACTGATAGTTATAAAGTAATATTCAGTCACTAAATCAATAAACTTTTGACGCAAAGTTCCAATAGCAAGCAGATGGCACCTACTCCAAATTCAGCATAGGGGAAGATAGCATAATAAGGCTACTGGTCTAGCTGTTCATGGAAATGATTAACTGATAATTTTGTTTTGTTTTCATTGATGTTGTGTGCCGAAAAATAAAGTTCGACACCACGGGTCGAAAATGTAATATTCCGTCTCTCAATCTTTTCTAGTCCTCGGCCTACAGCCTCGGACTTGAAAACCGATTTCGAGCCGGAAAACGCACATTTTCGGCCCTAGGTACGAAATATACTATTTCTTACCAAAGAAGCTTTCCATTATACTGTAAAACACGGATAAACATATGTCGAGCACAACATGCAATAGAAACATGGAATTGTATAGAGCAAACCGTACTGGTTAGCTTATTTTTGATTCGCGTTTATCTATCTATATCTATAAAAGCGAAATGGGACTGACTGACTGATTCATTCATCACCAGAACTAAAAATCCACTGAACCGAATGCGTTCAAATTTGGCAGGCATGTTCAGTTAGACGTTTAGACGCGCGCTAAGAACGGATTTCAAAAACTTTTCAAGGATACGCCAAATATTTCAGTTTTTCTATAGTTTTTCAGGCGTTTTCTCAATTTTTCGAGAACCAATCGGTAGAAAATGTTGATATTTGGTGGGCAGGTTCAGATGAGGTCTAGAAATGTTGTGTTAGAATATTTTTGAATTCCGTTCAAGATTACGCCAGTAATCAGGGTTTCAAAATTGTAGATGTGTTGCGGGTTGCATATCTTCCGCCTTGATACGACCAATCCTTACTGTGAATTCAATGGTTCAGTGAGATTATAGATAAACTAATTTGGAAGATATTGAATCAAGTTTCAAACTATGTCCGATATAGTTCCCAAGGTTACGGTCAATATCAGCGTTTTATTATTTTTCGGAATTTTCAGAGTTTTTCTTGGATTTTTTGAGAAAAAATTGGTAGAAAATGTCGAAATTTGAACAGGTTCAGATTAGGTCTACAAATGCTGTGTTCAATAAGTTTTGAATAACGGAATTTACAGGCGAGCGAAGCGAGCCTGTTCTCAGGTTTACACTGACAGAGGTATGCAGGCGAGCGAAGCGAGCCTGTTTGACTCACTGAAACTGCTGATACTATCGGGGGTCTGGCTAGGCGGAGTAGGCGAGCGAAGCGAGCCTGCCGGCTAGTTATTCCATACAACTAAGTGTTTCCATTGGACCTTGAGCCCGACATGTGCCAGCGACTTGTAGTAATGGAAAACAAGGTTTTACAGGATTTTTTGTTCCAGTTCTGTCTCCTCAACATCCAACACTGGTTTTTGATTGTTGAAAAAACCTCAAGAAGCTTACAGCTGACTTGAAAAAATTGTACGGTACCGTCTGTCTTATGTACGTGATGTAACCGACAAATAGCTGACCTCAGCTATGCGTATTTAACCAATATTGACCGAGCTGGAGTCATTTTCTCATCTTGCCAGAGGCTCTTCTTTGCTTGGTCAGACTATAAAAGTACACCAATCAGTAACCAGATATCAATTAATAACTTATCACTATGAAGTGATGTCCGACGTTATACGTTGTAACGTTATTTATTATCAACAGCTGATTTAGAGCTTTGATCAACAGCTGATCTATTGTCGCTTTTGATTTAAAAAAACATTATTATTTATGCATAGCTTTATGACCACTCTAATTGACAACATCTACTGTTGGAGCGCACAAGGGGCAGTCGAAACCGTATTTAGCCTAACAGTTCAATTTGAAAAATACTCAATTTGAGTTTGGATATTGTCAAAACGCTCAATCATTTGAGAAATAGAATTGGATTATCTCCAATATGGCAGCGATCCGCCGTCTAATTGTTAACATCAACTGTTGGAGCGCACAAGGGGCAGTCGAAACCGTATTTAGCCTAACAATTCAACTGAAATACTCAATTTGAGTTTGGATATTGTCAAAATGCTCAATTATTTGAGAAATGGAATTGGATTACCCCCAATATGGCAGCGATCCGCCGTAGTGCCTTGTGATTTCTGACCGCCGATCCAAATGAGATGACTTGACCTTCAGGTTAACATGAGATACAGAATACATTAGGCTATAGCAAAATTCAGCATAGCAAGGATTGAGCTGGAAATAGGAGGAATGCTTCGTGTGTTTCTATCCAATTGGGTAGAAATATTGTTGAAAATGCCAAATCCATCATCATTGTATAGTCTGTCCAAGCAAAGAAGACTCTCTGGCAAGATGGGAAAATGACTACAGCTCGGTCAATATTTGTTCAAGAATTATAAATGTGGTCTCAAATTGTAGATCAGAATGTTTCCCAATTTGAGATCAAATTGTAATTTTTTAACCAATATTGACTGAGCTGGAGTTATTTTCCATCTTGCAAGTTTGCTTGAACAGACTATACTGTTATAGAGGTTGATCATCATTAAATCAGAATTGCAAATCTCTCGTATCAATTAGCTTTTTTCCTGTATCAATTTTAAATAATTCTGTATCACTACTGCATTTCAGGAAGCCACCATGTAAAAAAGGCTTGATATTGAACATTTAGTATCTACTGAGTCACATTAATATTGAAACAACTTTCCAAAATTGATGTGACCTGTGTGGACACAAAACCATGGCCGTTACTAAAAATAATCTGTCATTCGAAAAAGAGTTTTTGATACATATTCAGATTCAAAAACGATACATATTCAGATTCTATGATGCTAACGATACAGTTTAAGACTGGACACAAGCAACAAGCTTCTACAACAGCTTCGAGAACAGCTCACAGACGGGGCTTCACCTATGAGAAGTTATCATCAAGGGACTCCTTTACACAATCCTACTTATCGTCGAGAGCATCCTGTCCACACGTGGACATTTCTATTCAGTGGAATCTAATCAATAGCGCTCTACATTGGATACAAGGCGCTTATTCATTGTTTGAGAATTTACCGAGCTTAAATCATTGTTGAAGCCTCAATTGAAAGCGTGTCGCGATGAATAAGCCGATTGCTGGCTTTGTATAGTCTGTCCAAGCAAAGAAGACCCTCTGGCACGATGGGAAAGTGACTGCATCTCGGGTAATTTCTGTTCAAAAACTATAAGTTTGGTCTCAAATTGTAGGAAACATTCTGCTCTACAATTTTAGTTCAAATTTATAATTTTTAAACTAATATTGAGGGAGCTGGAGTAATTTTCCCATCTTGCCAGAATGTCTACTTTGCTTCGACAGACTATAATAATAGCAATAAAGTTACTCACTACGAAACCAACCATCAAAGCAATCTGAACTCCGCTGATATAGCTGACGTAGAAAACGTAAGACAGTTTAAATGCCTCTTGTACATCATACAGGGTGTTTCAGGAGGAATGTGCAATACTTCTCAGGATGATTCCTTACATCAAGCAGACAAAAACGTTTCATGGGACAAACCCCCGAAAACGCTTTGTTACCGAGATAACAATGGCGGAAAATTGAGATTTTTCAAACAATATTAATTTTTCGAATTTTTTTTCACTCAGGTTCTGAAATAGTCAATTTCTATGTAAACTAAGCTGAGAAATTTAATGAAACCAGTTTGAAGGATGTAACTTCAACGGTTATCGAGATATAGGGGGAAATATGCTTAAAAAAGGCCATTTTTCAACAATATGGGTTATAACTGGATAAGGAATCATAAATTTGTATTTTTCATTAATGGAAGTTGAAGAGAGTCGGATTCTAAAGGAAAAGTTGAATGGCAGCTATCGTGTAAATACCCGAAATCCCAGAAATATATATTATTATATCTTATCATATATTTCTTACCCAAATCTCAGAAATAGCGATCAAAAATCGCAAAATCGCTACTAAACACTAATTTTTCACTTGGTGCTATGTTTTGTCTATTTTCCAATTTTTGATCGCAATTTATGAGATTTGGGTGAGATTTACACAATCGCCGCCATTTAACTTTTCCTTTAGAATCCGACTCTCTTCAACTTCCATTAATAAAAAATACAAATTTATGATTCCTTATCCAGTTATAGCCCTTATTGTTGAAAAATGGCGTTTTCTAGCATATTTTTCCAATTATCTCAATAACCGTTAAAGTTACAAACTTAGTGCTGGTTTCATTGAATTCCTCAGTTAATATTTCATAGGAACTGATTATTTTAGAACCTCATCAAAGCCTCTAAAAAATTAGAAAAATTAATATTTTTTGAAAAATCTAAATTTTCCGCCATTGTTACCTCGGTAACAAAGCGTTTTTGGGGGTTGGTCCCATGGAACGTTTTTGTATACTTGGTGTAAGGAATCAGCCTGAGAAGTATTGCACATTTCTCCTGAAACACTCTGTATAACCTACTAACTGCTGATGTAAAGCATCTATTGCCATTTTCAATTTCTAAAAACATTATCTAAGCCTAGCTGGATGACAACTCTAATTGACAAGATCAGCTGTCACAAGCAGCAGACCAAACCGCCCAACTTTTTGGTGTCAACTATACACAGCTCTGGTATAGTATATCTAAGCAAAGAAGACATTCTGTCGAGATGGGAAAATGACTCCAGCTAGGTCAATAGTGGTTCAAAAGTCATAAATTTGGTCTCAAATTGTAGATCAGAATGTTTCCTACGATTTGAGACCAAATTTAGAAGCGCGTCCGACAAGCATCAAAATTGTGAGTACTGTTTTAAAAGTGAAAGTCATTAGTATCTACTAAGTTTTTAAGCTTACTATCATCAACAGTTCAAGTAGGATGAAGACAAAAGAAGGAACCAAATTTAGAGTTTTAAACCAATATTGACTCAGCTGTAGTCATTTTCCCATCTTGCCAGAATGTCTCTTTCGCTTAAACAAACTATACGAATGCCCCATTCTTTCACTGTCACACTCTGTGTGTGCACGCGTCCATACGTGCGTACGCATTTCACTCGCGCGCTGACAGCAATTTGCGTGAAGCTTTCAATTAGATTTGTAAGTTGCGTAGTGGAGGGACTTGACGGGGCTTAACTGGCTGCCAGCTAAGTCCATGAAGCGTCCATTTGCAGGCAATAACCTGTCCATATGCGCACAGGAAATGGAGGCAGGACTCCATTTGCAATACTCCATTTGGAGGATGGCAGGTTGTGTGGTGGTTGTGCTCAACATTGGTAATGTCGTTTTGTAGTTGGATTTGGGGATTTCATCAGTGCCTGATGGTTTTCCATGGTCTGTCCAAGCAAAGAAGACATTTTGGCAAGATGTGAAAGCTACTCCCGCTCGGTCAATATTGGTTCAAAAATTATGTATTTGGTCTTAAATTGTAGACAACATACCGATCTACAATTCTATACAAAATTTATAATTTTTCAATAAACATTGATCGAGTCATTTTCCCATCTCATCTGAATGTCTTCTTTGCATGGACATACTATACATGGTTTGTTTCTGGTTGTAAAGTAGTCAAATTTGTGACAGAAATTTGTTTTGAATGTGATGCATTCCACTCAACTTGAAATCATCAGTGTATATATTTAAGGGGACCCATCCATTTTTAAAATTCAAATTCAACTATCACTTTCGGGTAATTTATTTGAGTGAGAAACCTTAGGCTGGAACTAAAATTTGTAAATGTAACCTAAAATTTTGGACTATATTTGAAGAGAATTGAGTTGCAAATACCAAGGGCTATAGAGACTGTATATTGTGTATAACGAGATGACCAGTACTATACAATATAAAATCTCTATATACCAATGGCTATGCCTGTACTTTCTTGTCAATGTATTTTTTCAAGATTCATTTCTATTAAAGAGAGCTGTGGTGTTTGTCATTAGATTAATAAATGAACAAATGAAGAGTGGTTCAATATTCGATCATTATATATACGAGGTTAATCATAAGGTAATAATCCTGTTATTCAAGAATATAGGCTATCCAGGATATATCCTTCTCAGACAGGTTTCACACCGTGATATTTGTTTTGATTTTCTATTCTGAGGTTGAGCTCTTAGGCTTGTGCGTCAGTAATGTGAGGAATGATATATATATCGTATGGTTATATAGGTGTCAGCCAATAAAATAAAATAATAGAGCAAGTTTGCAAGCTGTTTTGAGGAATGATGAAGGGAGATGATGACTACTTTTCAGTACTGATGGACGGATCATCGTCACCACCTGAAGACGAGCTATTATCAAACTAAATTATAAGAAACGAGAGAAGAAAATATTTTAAAGTCATTGTTTCCCTTATTATTTATTTATTTGACACAATACGTTACTCAATAGCATGACAATAAAAATATTACCAAATGATTTAGGTGAGAGGATACAAATTCTGTCAGATCCTCAAAGTTTATTTGAAATACCATAAGTTTCAATGCTGAAGTTTTCTCTCACCTAAATTATGTATACGTTCCACAACATGATTGATAAAAGTGTAAACTTTATTACCAAATGATACCGCCCTCAGCTTAGCTTTCAACAATACGATCAGAGCCAGGAAATAACAGCAGAGAACCCTGTATTTACCTGTTATTCTTTGGCAGAACAGGAGATATGATCGACTGCAGGCCAGTCATGTACCTACAAGCTGAATGGCGGAAGCCCAGCAACAAGATTACAACTATTGAGTCGACCATGTCTATAGTCTGTCCAAGCAAAGAAGACATTCTGGCAAGATGGGGAAATCACTACAGCTTGATCGATATGTGTCCAAAACCTTTAAATTTTGTTTCAAGTTTTAGAGCAGGATGTTTTCTACAATTTGGGACCAAATTTGTAATTTTTGAACCAATATTGACCGAGCTGAAGTAATTTTCTCATCTTGCCAGGATGTCTTCTTTGCTTGAACAGACTACAGCTGAGGAGCAATTCATATCACGTAGCAACCTCTCCAACTGAGGCAAGAATCTCTTTGAGGCAAGTTTGCCTCACGGCTCTAGTTGGACACGTGGGAATTTCGCAGCTCTGTCTCTCTCTCTCTCTCTTTCTCCCTTCAACTATAACTTACCTCTCTCTTTTTCTTACTTCCTATCTCTATCCGTATCCAGTCATTTTACATCAAAGAGTACAATCGGCTTTGGAAAGTGTCCTTCTCAAATTTGAGCAAGCAAAACAAAAAGAAGGTTATGTAAAAATTATTCTTAGAACACTGATTTTCACTCATCACTTACTTTGTCTCTTTTCCTTTCTCTATTTTCGAGTCATTCCATTTCTTTCTCTTACTGATTCTCTGATCATTTCCTTCCATTACTTTTTCTCTTTGCTGCCCTTCCTTATCCCTCTCTGCTGCTACTTTCTCCCTCTTACTCTCCTACTTCTTTTTATATTTATTTCTCTTTTTTTAAATCACTTATCTCTTTCACTCTCATTATTATTATCATTGTGTTTCTCTTTCAGAATTATTTTCCTGTATCATTACTTTCTCTCTTTGCTACCTCTCCACAACTCACTCTTTCTTCCTTCTCAATTGGTGGGTATTCTTTCTATATACTAAATCTAGCCTACTTGACTAATTTCCTTCTCTCGTTCTCTACGTTGAAGTGAAAAAAAATTGTGTAGAGAGATCACCTCCCAACAATGAAAATTTATGGTCTGTTGTATGGAATTTTTTAGTTGTATCATGTGATTTTGTACTCAATTCTTCTGGTCCAGTTCAAGTTCATTATTAGGTTCAAGAAGGTTAGATATAACTATAATAATTATATAACTAAATACTATAGTATTTAAAGTTTAGAAAATTTGAAATAAAATGAGACTAAAGCAACAAGTTTGATAAATTTGTCAAGTATTGCTCATTTCTCATCTGCTTCCAAATTATTGGGAAGCCATTGCAATTGGCTAGACTGAGCGGCCATTTTGGAACAGTCTCGTCCAATCAGAGGGCAATCGACTGACACGCCTTCTGACTACTCCCCCTCCCCCTCATCCTCCACTACCTCCTCCTCCTTAACATTATTGATCTAATTTCCACAATGGCTGAATACAAGGAGTTCCTGTAGTAGGAGAGAAATAGACCAGTAACATAGTTGATTAAGTATTGTTAAATGTTTCATGCACTGGGTTTCTCAGATATGAAGATATGTAAAGTGAAAAAATGAAATCCACCTTCCTTTACAAATAAGTAGCACAGAAGTGACTAGTTTTTGGATAAATATTACTATATGTATTTTTATCTCACGCTCGAAACGAGGGTGTTTATTCTTTTATTTACCTTTGACAGAAATTGGAAATTTTAACATAACCCAACTATTGACTATCCATTCATTTGACTAAATCCAGAGCAGTTTTGGAAAATTTTCTGGTTTGTCGACTGTCTGTCAAATTGTCGTTCTCAAGTTCTGTATTTGTATAGTCTGACCAAGCAAAGAAGAGCCTCTTGCATGATGGGAAAATGACTTCAGCTTGGTCAATATTGATTTTAAAATTATCAATCTGATCTCAAATTGTAGGGAACGATTTGATCCACTATTTAGACCATTTACTATTTACTATTCTTCAACAAATATTGACCAAGCTGGAGTCATTTTTCCATCTTGCCAGAGGCTCTTCTTTGCTTGGTCGGACTATAACAACTCAATTGGAAAAGAATAGTCTATTGAATAATGAATTAATATGTAATCTTAGGCCGGTATTACGCGATAATAGTTCTATGATCATATAGAAGGAGATGAAAATATGTTTCATCAGATATGATCAGAGAACTATTTTTATCGTGTAATACCGGCCTTAGAAATATACCATTCATGATAATTAATTTAAGTAACGATTACTAGCATTGAAGCTTAAAGTCTCCAATAAACATGCTGTAATGGAAGTAGATATAAATATATCTCGCACAATTCTATTTCAACACACAACCAAAAGTTGTACTTTTATTAATGAATCCATCACAAAATTTGAAAAAAAAACAGAGCACTTTGACATCAAATATGATATCACAGTGTAAAAATCTCTTCAAAGTGTCAAATTTGATAGATTTTGACAGATCTGATTCAGGGCTCTCCAAGTGACGTAGGTTCCAAAATTTTTCATAAAACTATAACTAACTATCCCCTACCCTGTAGTTCTTTTCTCTCGAAACAATCACATAAAATAGGTAACTTCCTCATGTACTTGTTTTCTCTCGTAATAGCTAACTTCCTCACATAAAAAATAGCACACACTGCTTTTCCAACAAAAATCGGTTTTTGTAAATCAGTTTCAGATAAAACACAGTTTTCTAAACAAAAGTCTGAATAGCACCTTATTTTGACGCATCGATTCCCCTCTACATCGAGTCTCGAACCAATATCAGATCTCGATTCCGCGAATTTTGCCGCCTAGTAGATCAGACGCAAACTAGCTTGGCGGCTGTGCAATGACTGTTATTCGAGATCAGCTCACTCAGTGCAGTCGTAGAGCGGTCCACAAGGTTGTATCAAGTTGAGAGCAGTGTCAGCTGAATTGTTTCGCACTTGTAGAACGTTTACAGACTGTCCTGATGGAGCTGGAGAGAGTTAATAGGTATGTTTCAACCGCCAGTATTGTTGGTGTGTGCTACGTGTAACAAATTTGACAGCGCCGATTTTCGACATGTTGCTGTGCTTTTTCATTCACAGCAGTAGTGTGAAATCTGTAAATTCTGTTAACGGTATAGTCTGTCCAAGCAAAGAAGACACTCTGACAAGATGGGAAAATCACTCTAGCTCGGTCAATATTGCTTCAAAAACGATAAATTCGGTCTCAAATTGTAGGAAACATTCTGTTCCACAATTTGAGACTCAGTTTATAATTTTTAAATCAATATTAGCCAAGCTGGAATCATTTTCCCATCTTGCCAGAATGTCTTCTTTGCTTGGACAGACTGTAACATTTCAACCGGAGCACGGGTGTATATTGGCGTGGCAATAGCGTAGCCCGGCACCATCCATCAGCGCCGATGCCAGTGCTTCGAAAATACAGACATTTATTATGATGTATCGAGTGATCTGACGCGTCATTTGCATCACAGTGCTGACGCATCATTAAACAATATTCGACACAACGCGATTGCAACACGCCAGGGATGTTTGTTGAGAGTGAGGGGAGGGGGAGGACAAGAAATAATAGTTGTGGGTGGGAGGGGAGTGTTCATCACAACATGGATTAATAGTGGAATAAGGGGGTAGTTATGTGCATGTATGAGATAATAGCGGTGAATTTGTTCAACTACTGGGCAAGGTTACCTTACCCTATTCACGATCACTTTAAACGGAATGAAACAACTTTTCACGTGTGTCTGCGTGTAATGATAGGTCTTTTATTATACACAGTCCGACGGTCAGCCGCAGTCGAACAGCTGTAGCCAATCACAGCTCTAGACAATACAAGTCGGGACTGAAGCTAATCACAGCTCTTGTCTTGAGCTGTTCAACTGCAGCCGACCGTCGGACCGTTTCCCATAGAAGACCTACGATCACACGCAAGAACATATTCGTTTATTCTAATCTAACTAACTAATCATTAATCACTAATCTAACTAACTAATTATTAGTTACAAGTGATCGTGAAAGGGGTATGGATTGAAGCCTGTCCAAGCAAAGAAGGCGATCTAGATAGGAAGGGAAATGGATCCAGCTTGGCCAAATTTGAAAAAGAAACCATACATTGATTTCGTCTCAAAAGCAAATGTTTCTACAGTTGGAAACCAAGTTTATAATTTTTTAACAAATATTGACTGTGCTGGAGTCATTAAATCATCTTGTCACAATGCCTTCTCTGCTTGGAAAAACTATAGAATGTGGGGTGGGGGGAAGTGTTCACAACAAGAAATTAATAGTGGATGATCAAGCGGATGTTGATGGCTGGGGGAATGCTATGATCTCAATATCAAATAGTAGTGAGTTTATTATAATAATTGTTTATTACAATAAACTAATATTATAATAATACTATAATAAACTAATATTTTTAAAATAATATATTTATTATATTTATATTATTAAACTAATATTTTTATAATAAACTAATAATTATAAAAAACCTAAAATAGTTAATTATAATAATAGTGTTCATATAATAGAGCTATCAATAATAGTGGTAGGTTTGTCCAACTACTGGGAAACTGTTTGAAACTGGCTTTAGCTGATAAATAACAAACCAAGAATGCCTATTTTTCACGACAGGTTTCTGATACGCAGTGGTGGAGCCAAAATTTAAACAAGCTATTTATTATTTCTTTACAATTGCGACTTGGTTTCCAAGTATTCTAAGCAAAGGATGAATGAGTGATGATGAATGATGATGATGAAGCTGATGAAAGCTCGATGATAGGAGACATGGAATGCCCATGGATCACATACTTATTAAAATAACTCAATGATTTTTCTCAATGGTTAATCATTTTTTGAGCATTTGAACTTGAATGAGGAATTTATCAAGTTTAAATAATAATTACAATTTTTCATTACAATTTATTTATTCATTTGATTACAAAGTGCTATAGTATCCCTCTAGCGGAAAGCTATTTGAGGGATATATTCAAGATATTAGATTACAATTAATAAAACAAACAATCACAATGACAATTTTGTTTTGATAACCAATCTGATTATACCGTAATATTTTTTAAGTTTTTTGTTACTCATTTTTCTGTTTTGTCCATTGCACAAAAAGAAACACAACTTGATAAGCGTCCATTCTATACTCACTCCAACACGATATCACTTTGGTATACATCTTGGGAATACATTAGATATTATCCACTCTCAATTATATTTACAATATATAATATAAAATATTATATTTAAATTACATTTCAATTTTAAAGCAAAACTATCCTTTAACATGATAATAGTTCGAAATACATTTCAATTTTAAATTAAAGTATTCTTAAACATAATAATATTTTATATGCTTTCTTGAATCAATTCTATAATCATTTATTCTCTTAAATAAAAACTTTCAATTTTTTTCGAATCTCATTTTTACTCTGTAAAATTCTTAACTCTAATGGCAACGAATTCAAGAGATATGGAATTCTACATTCTGGAGCCCTTTTACCATAGGCATTGTTATATCTCTGAGATCTATGAATCCTATGTCTTGAACTGTAACCTATTTTGTTTATTTCTCTATATTCATTCTTGAAATAGTTTCGAGACAATTCTGTGTACTTAGCTAGAGCTTCTACTGTCATAATTACCAACAACTGACGTTCAACACCATTTAAAAGAGTTTTAATAATTCTTTCTATTGTCCTATGCAGTGGCTGTTTTATATATTTGGGTGCAAGGTAATGCATGGTGATGCCATAGAAAAGAGTGCTTTGCACCATTGAGTAATAGATCATCTTTTTAGTACTGATAGGAAAATCACTTTTTAGTAGGTAATGGGAATGATTGAGAGAATAAGATTAGGCTATCAGTAAGATTAGTGATAGGTTAGATTAAAGATGATGGAGGGAAATTAGATTAGATTACTTTATTCAAATAGATAACAAAATTCGGCTTAGATTCTACATTGTAATATAATATATGAGTAAAACAAAATTATCCTATAAATTTCACAAAATAGAAACTTCTAGTAAAAATACAATAAAACGGTGAAGTAATGAATGCAAAATTTATACAAAATTTTAATTAATAATAAGGAGTGTAAGTTATCTAAGTGGAAAGGCGAAGTTTAGACATATATATGTCCATTCTTGGGAAAGGATAATAAGGATATCCTTTCCATTAACACTTGGCCTTGAATTGAAAATTTATAATGAGCTGTTAATATTACTATAGATAGAGAGGAAAATTTTTATGCAATTAAAAGACTAGATTTAGATAAATTGATACTTAATGGATATTTGAGCTATATCATAAGATGAGTAACGATAAAAATGATAATGGTAAATAAATAATTGTAATTTAAATGGGTATTATGAATTGAGATAACTCAAAGTAAAATTATTTACAAGCATATGCTAGTTAATGATAATGTGATGAATGACAAGAGCTGGGTTAATATTAAAATAATGTATAATTAATATTATAATAACTAGGAAAGAAAGCAGAATAAAGATAAATTTCATAATTTGTGAGTAACATGCAAAAGAAACACAACTTCAATAGGAAATGATGGGATGAGATGATGAAAGAAAGTGGAATGAAAGGGGATGAAATGAACTTCGATGAAAGTATCACCGGAGAATAATGGAGTAGATGTGAGGGAGAAATGCGAAATAAAATCAGTTGCAACCACTGGCGGTTCGTGCCCACGAAACGTGGAACATTCTTGGAATTATTTGACTTCCTAGAACTTTATTCGCTCACATTTGACACTTTAGTTTGACAGGTAGTATTTAATTTCATATAGCAGAATTAAATTATAGCTTCTCAGATTATGAAATACTAGCCGGTAGGATCGCTTTTCTCGCCTTCTCCGCCTAGCCCCCTGGACCCCCGACAGTATCAGCAGTGTCAGTGAGTCAAACAGGCTCGCTTCGCTCGCCTGCAAATTCCGTTCAAAAGGGATTCAAAACATATTGAACACAGCATTTCTAGACCTAATCTTGACCTGTTCACCAAATTTCGACATTTTCTACCTATTTATTTTCTAAAAATCCAAGAAAAACACTGAAAATTCCGAAAAATAGTAAAACGCTAATATTGAGCGTAACCTTGGGAACTATATCGGACATAATTGGAAACTTGATTCAATATCTTCCAAATTAGTTTATCTATAATCTCGCTGAACCATTGAATTTACAGTAAGGATTGGTCGTATTAAGGCGGAAGATATGCAACCCGCAATACATCTACAATTTTGAAAAACCAGATCACTGGCGTAATCTTGAACGGAATTTAAAAATATTTTAACACAACATTTTTAGACCTCATCTGAACCTACCTACCAAATATCAACATTTTCTACCGATTGGTTCTCGAAATAAAACGCCGAAAAACTATAGAAAAACTCAAATATTTAGCGTATCCTTGAAAAGTTCCTAAAATCCGTTCTTAGCGCGCGTCTTAACGTCCAACTAACTGAACATGCCTGCCAGATTTGAACGCATTCGGTTCGGTGGATTTTTGGAGTTCTGGAGATGAATGAATGAATCAGTCAGTCAGTGCCATTTCGCTTTTATAGATATAGATAGGGAAGTAATCCACTCACTTTCAAAATGAATGAAATACATGTATGTATACAAATATACAATGATAATCAAGTGCTACATAGTAAAAGATAGGGGCACTTCACCTGTTCTGTGGGCACGAGCCGTCATGGGTTGCAATAGGAAATGATGACGAGATGGTGTGATGATTGATAGAAGTGTGATATAAGAAACAGGAGGAGGGGACGACAAAAAAGATAAAGAAAATGTGAAAAGGAAACTAGAGTGAGAGGGTGTAAACCGATAAGAAACAGTCTGTCCAAGCAGAAAAGACATTCTGGCAAGATAGAAAGATGACTCCAGCTCGGTCAATATCGATTCAAAAATAACAAATTTGGTCTCAAATTGTAGAGCAGAAAGTTTTCTACCATTTGAGACAAGATTGATAATTTTGAATCATTATTAACCGAGCTGTAGTCATTTTCCCATCTTGCCAGAATGTCTCCTTTGTTTGTACAGACTGTACCTACCCCTTCCCCTCATTCAACCCCTAAAGCCTTATTTTGAGGGTGCTAGGCAGCGCCCTTATTTTCTGTCAACACCCTCCGCCAGCGACCATCCATAAACT
Organism: Sogatella furcifera; assembly: GCA_017141385.1. Taxonomy (NCBI): domain Eukaryota; kingdom Metazoa; phylum Arthropoda; class Insecta; order Hemiptera; family Delphacidae; genus Sogatella; species Sogatella furcifera. The sequence continues at coordinate 1,725,162 of CM029555.1, read as the reverse complement.
GAAAATAAACAAGCCTCTCAATTATAGCTGCTAAGACAGAATAAGCATCTTCAAACATACGACTTGTTTGCCTAAAGGGGGACGGACGGACACATCACAACGCTCTTACCACTCTAAAAAAAAAATTATGGCCTTCTTCTTCTTCATCATCATCATCATCATCATCATCATCATCATCATCATCATCATCTTCTTCTTCTTCTTCTTCTTCTTCTTCTTCTTCTTCTTCTTCTTCTTCTTCTTCTTCTTCTTCTTCTTCTTCTTCTTCTTCTTCTTCTTCTTCTTCTTCTTCTTCTTCTTCTTCTTCTTCTTCTTCTTCCTCTTCTTCTTCTTCTTCTTCTTCTTCTTCTTCTTCTTCTTCTTCTTCTTCTTCTTCTTCTTCTTCTTCTTCTTCTTCTTCTTCTTCTTCTTCTTCTTCTTCTTCTTCTTCTCCTTCTTCTTCTCCTTCTTCTTCTTCTTCATCATCTTCTTCTTCTTCTCATTTCTTCTCCTTTTTTCTTGTTATTCGTATTCTTCATCTCCTCACTTATCTCGAGACCCTCTTTAAACAAACTTCAACACTCAATCGAATCATGCAATCAATCTAGATCCATTTACAATCTCCCTCCTTATCCTCCTCCTCCTCCTCCTCCTCCTCCTCCTCCTCCTCCTCCTCCTCCTCCTCCTCCTCCTCCTCCTCCTCCTCCTCCTGCTCCTCCGCACTTCCTTAATCATCTTCATCACTTCCTTCGCCTCTTTCTTCTCCTCTTCTCACCCCTCTTCATACAACACTTCTACCCCTGAGCCATGACATTTTCTAATAGAGTTAGAGTATTTGTCACCCTCCCCCCCTCCATAAGTTTATTTGACGTTTTCCGAAGCGATGACAATCTTTGTCAACAAGAAGATGGTGTAACATTGTGTTGATAATTCGATTATTTGGTTTCTTTTCTCAATAACTTCATTCTGTTTGTCATCCTTCTTTCTGCTTCTATCTTTCTCACGTTTCACCTCTTTTTTCTAAATCCTCTTCTGCGTCTTATTCCCCTCCAAAGTCTCATTTGAAAATCTGCCACAGAATATATTGATGTGCGAGTCTCATTTTAGATTGCTCAGATTAGAACTGTAATTCTAACAAACTTAGCATTATTGAAAATATCAAAATGAATTGTTCATCAATAATTATTGGGTTAGTCCGTTCCGATACTAAATAGTTAATACAATATTACGGCATTTTGAGAAACTATAATGCCGGGTTTTTCCAAGCACACTCAAAGTTGAGGGACCCTCAAATTTTGATGAACAGCTGACATTTTCTATGATAAGTATAAGAAATGTAGTAAACTGTAGTAAACTTGAGGGTCCCTCAAATTTGAGTGTGCTTGGAAAAACCGGCCATCAAAGTTGAGGGACCCTCAAATTTTGAACAGCTGACATTTTCTATGATAAGTATAGGAAATGTAGTAAACTGTAGTAAACTTGAGGGTCCCTCAAATTTGAGTGTGCTTGGAAAAACCGGCCATCAAAGTTGAGGGACCCTCAAATTTTGAACAGCTGACATTTTCTATGATAAGTATAAGAAATGTAGTAAACTGTAGTAAACTTGAGGGTCCCTCAAATTTGAGTGTGCTTGGAAAAACCGGGGATAACTCTTCCAATAATTACCCCAATTTGATCATGATTCTAAAATATTATTGAAACTTAATTGAGAATTTCCTCTAATACATCTACTGAATATTTCAAGTTCAATAAATGATTTTCAGACATTTGAACGGTATAGATTATAAATAGTTCAAGTTCTTAATTATCGTATCAAATAAGACATCAAGAGAGACTAAATAGGTATAGGATGGAAATTGGAAATCATATTCTCGTTTCATTTAATACAGCATGAAACTATCAAGGGCCTAGTGACACGATAATAGTAAAACTGATGCCCGGTTTTTTCAAGCACACTCAAATTTGAGGGACCCTAGTTTACTAGACTCTACTACATTTCCTATACTTATCATAGAAAATATCAGCTGTTCATCAAAATTTGAGGGTCCCTCAACTTTAAGTGCGCTTGGAAAAACCCGGCATCAAGTACATTCAATGAATGAATCATTCCTACGAGTGCTAGCCTGTTGAAATTGTAGTGATAACTTTGATAATGTATAGATAAATCATATTAGCGTGAGATAGATGATGGGAATTATCTTTATGTTGTGTGAATGATAAGTAACACAGTCCATTTTCTTTCTAGCAGCCATTTTCTAGGTCAGAATTTACGAAACATTGTCAACCAATCAGAAAAGAGCAGGTGGGGCATGAAGGCGTGTCCAAGTCAAGTCTGAAACATCACCCGACAACTGCTGCCAACTACTGGTCGAATTTGGAAACTTTTCGAGGCAATGTCTTTGGCCAATCGGAAAGTAGGCGAAGCTTAGAGGCGTGTCCATTAGAAGTCACTCTATTGCTACTGCCAAGTGCTGGCTGAATTGGGAAGTATTGGAAGACATAACCAAAAGACGACTTCACCAATAATTATGTAACGTTTGTGGCCTAGTATTAAAGCAATAATTGAAGAATAGATTTCATTATTCATATAGACAATAACAAAACATTCATACTTAGATTCTAGATTGTAATTAGATATAGTGAGTTATAATATACAGGAGTAAGTATATAGTCTGACCAAGCAAAGAAGAGCCTCTGGCAAGATGAGAATGTGACTCTAGCTTGGTCAATATTGGTTAAAAAATTATTGATTTGGTCTCATATTGTAGATCAGAATGTTTTCTACAATAGAAACCAAATAAATAATTTTTTAACTAATATTGACCGAGCTGGAGTCATTTTCTCATCTTGCCAGAGGCTCTTCTTTGCTTGGTCAGACTATACCTCTATACAGGAATAGGTATATACGTAGTAACTATCACGTTTTGTATAAATGACGCTAGCTTAAAAGATAGAAATCATTTAACAAACACGGGTATACATGAACGAGGAATTATAGAAATTATTGTATTTAGGAAAATTATTTAGGCTACTATAATTGGCAATCTTATCCATTACGATTGAATTATCTAAACGAAAAGGCGAAGTTTGGACATAACGATGTCCATTCTTGGTAAAGGATAACAAATCTATCCTTTCCATTAACACTTGACCTTGAAAGAAAATGAGTCTGAAACACAGTTAAATTTGTAAGTTTCTCATATTATTAAAAAAAATTTCGAGTTTAGAAGGTCCTTTAAATTTTTAAACGTTTATTAGGTAGTTATATGTTTCACGAATTGGGCATTCTACTTATAATATGCTATTTGAAATTTGAAGTGCTAAACTATGCTATAACAAGACAGCGAGCACTGGGATAGCCGTCTGCTGCAAACAGATATCTCAGCCAAGTAAGTCGGCTGCAACGTTCAAATCTACATGAATAACCAATTGCTGCTTCACTACCCCCCACAAACAACAACACCCCTGGGGTAACCAGTACCAAGCACAGTCGAGGCTCTCCCGCTCACCAGATTAGTCAAATATCGCTTCGAAATTTACTCCTTCTTCTTCTTCTTCTTCTTCTTCTTCTTCTTCTTCTTCTTCTTCTTCTTCTTCTTCTTCTTCTTCTTCTTCTTCTTCTTCTTCTTCTTCTTCTTCTTCTTCTTCTTCTTCATCTCATTTACTGTCTTCTTCTTCTCTATCATTTACTGCTCATCTCTTCTTCTAATCTTCTTCTTCTGTTCGTCCCATATGTTCATCTTCTTCTTCTTCTTCTTCTTCTTCTTCTTCTTCTTCTTCTTCTTCTTCTTCTTCTTCTTCTTCTTCTTCTTCTTTCTTCTCCTACTTCTTCTTCTCCTTCTCCTTCTCAACCATTCATACATCCTCATATACAGCGGCATTTCCTCCCTAACTATCACCACTATTTATATTATGTGATAGAGAGGACCGAGAGTCCTAGCTCCACCCTTGATAAATACATTCAATCGACTTATTCTAACTTCCTATCTATTCCTCATTTCCTCCTTCACTCTCTCTTCTACTTCTTTCTCAAGTCTCTCCTACTAATTTCTCACCTCTTATTTCTTTTTCTCTTCTCGCCCCTTCTCCATTTCCCCAATCTACTCTTTTTCTTCATCTTCATCACCTTCGCCTTCTTCTCTTTGCTTCCATACCTCTTCCCATTGTACTCCAACACACTATCTTCCATTATTCTATCTTCTTCCCCTCCATCTCCTCCACCACCTCCTCCTCCTCCTCCTCCTCCTCCTACTTCTTCTCCTCCTTCTCCTCCTCCTTCACCTCCCCCTCCTCCTCCTCCTCCTCCTCATCCTCCTCTTCCACCTCCTCCTTCTCCTTCTCCTCCTCCTCCTCCTCCTCTTCCTCTTCCTCTTCCTCTTCCTCTTCCTCTTCCTCTTCCTCTTCCTCTTCCTCCTCCTCCCTCTTCTCCTCCTGCTTCTCCCCTGGTATACACTCCCATTCCACCACAATAGACACTTGTAATGCCGGCAAACCGATCGTTTTCCCCAAGGCGGCATTAAATTCTCACCGTTGGAACGTGGCGTCAGGCGCCCCCACTAGTAATGTCCCCTAGGCACCCGTAATCTGTGTACATCTTGATCGCCTGTTGCTGCGCGGCTTGTCTATTGCAATATTCATCGGCTGTAATTAGCGTCGCTGTGATTGTGGTTCGGAAGACACTTGGATTACAAGGGGAATAGAAATCATGTTTTCAATAACTCTGTTTGTCAGGTCATTCAATGATTGTTGGATTAGTAATTCATTAGGGAGAATAATCTTTAGCGGCTCGTAGCCACGACACAGGTGAAGTGCCCGTATCTTTTACTGTACAGCACTTCGCCTGTTTCATGGGCACGAGCCGACAGTGGCTATACTACTGTTGAACATTGTATTATTGAATCATCTTACAATAATACAATCATTTGTCTATTTCATCCATTGAATACATCATACAAGATCTGACACATTTAGGTCGTTATGAACCATTTTCATACAAAAAAAAGTAAAGTTGAAATTTTAATAGAGAGTGGACTGAAATATGAAGGACTGATAAACTATGAATGAAGAAACGGAATGAAAAGTGAGGAGTAGCAAATAAATAAAAGAGAAGAAATGTGCATTAAAAGTACAAGAAGAACAAAATAGAGAAAAAAATAATCCAAAGCAAGAGAAGTGAAGGGAGAAACTCGCTTAATCGCGAGCAGATTTTCTTGCAAGAGTTTTCTTGCAGGAGCTCAAGACCAGTGGAATTGGCCTGAAGAAAAGCTTACCGACGAATAACTCTGAAGAAAAATCCTTCCATTTCATTTTCCTCCCCTCTCCTTCTCCTTCACCTCCTCTTTCTCCTCCTCCTTCTTCTTCTTCTTCTTCTTCTTCTTCTTCTTCTTCTTCTTCTTCTTCTTCTTCTTCTTCTCCCATTCCTCCCCCCTACCTCCTTCCACGCTTAAAGTACTTTTAGTTTGAATCTCTGCTCCGTGTTCGCTGGAAAACTGTTGGGGAAAATCTCAGCGAATCCTTATCCTTTATTTTTCCTGATGGATTATTGGTCTAATACATTGCACGGAAATCCTTCAGAAAAGAGTTATATCGATTAGGAGCTCCTGCTGCTGGCTGGGATTGGACGATTAAATAATGGAGATGGAAGGATTTTGGAATGTACGCGGTGTGGTGTTTGGAGACTAGTATTATAACATAATCAATTATAGTATAGTCTGTCCAAGCAAAGAAGAGCCTCAGGCAAGATGAGAAAATGACTGCAGCACGGTCAATATTGATTCAAAAAATACTAATATGGTCTCAATTGTAGGTAACATTTTGATCTACAATTTGAGACCAAATTAATATTTTTTGAATCAATATTGACCGTGCTGCAGTCAATTTCTCATCTTGCCAGACGCTCTTCTTTGCTTGACCAGACTTTAAGAATAAGAATGATTCTATTCCTTCAGTGCATACAAACAATGCTATCAAGAAAGTTGATTTTATAATATGATACAAAACATAAAGTTTGTAATATTACAATAAGTTTTACGTATAGAAGGAGATATTTATCATTTCATCTACTAGATAATATTATAGATATCATCTACTAGATAATACGTTAACAATTCAAAGTGTGATTATAAAATAGTACGAAAAACAAAATCAATATTGAGTACCGTTTCACAGAGGAAACTGTGTGCAGCAGGGCCGTAGACAAGAATTACGGGCCCCGGGCAAAATCACCTGACCGGGCCCCTCATAGCAGATTTATATAAAATGTTCCCATCTTTTCCATTTTATAGGTCATATTCCCAAACGGGTTAAAACAATGAGGTTACAGGAGGGTTGAAAAGATATGATACAATACAATGCAAAAATTTAACATGAAGGATTCTTGAACATGAATTAGAAGATTTGTACCTACAGAAAGTGAGCTTGTGGAAGTAAGTATCAGTGCTTGATTTCTAGAAAAAATAGGTATGGGAGCGGTGGGTGAACTGGCTCACGGGTGGGTCTGGAATACTCCCCAGGGGGAGGGGAGTCTTGGGGCTCCTCCCAGGGAAAACTTGTAAAAATCACACTTGAATTGGAGCGTTTTTAGCAAATCTGGGAAATATTTTGTAGCTGTTTTTTATGAAACTAACAATACAATTTTAAAGAATAAAAATCACAAAGCTTATTTTGACCAGGCATGGTTTGTACCATTTCAACAACGCTGTATAATCCACAGAGGCCTAGATTTTCCTCAAGTTTTGAAACATCCGGTTTAAGAAAAAAACATGATTTAGAATAAGATTGCATGGTTGGAATAACAATTCTTCACAAGCAACTCTTTACAATAACAAGTAATATTATGTTTTAACTAAATACAAAGTTATCAAACATTTTAAAATAAGTGAATGACAAAAATAAAAACCGAACATGAAAGATTTTTGTTGTTTCCAAATTCTTTTCTTGTGAAAAAAGGTATGGGAGCGCCGGTCCCACGCGTTCCCCCTGAAATCAAGCCCTATGGTTAATATTAATATAACAACTTCAAGTTATAGGTACAAACCGGGATAAGAGAGCTATTAGCTCTCTGGGGCCTGAGCTCATGGGCCCCTGGCGACTGCCAGGTTACAGCTCAGGACGGACTGACTGAGCCTGAATAAATAGGAATGTTTTTTTTTTAATATTCAATCCATAGAGCTTTGGAATTTATTCCAGTTTTTAAGAAATTAATGGTTGATTAATGAAAGAAATCGAGTCTAATTCAATTCTAATGAAAAAAATATAATTTTCACGAACTTGTATGATTGATTAAAAAAAATTTCAACTCCATTTTTCCGGGCCCCTGCCAACAATTTATGGTCTCGGGCCCCGGGCAAATGACCCGAAAAAACCTGTCTGTCTACGGCCCTGGTGTGCAGTCCACTGGCGGCTCGTGCCCACGAAACAGGTGAAGTGCCCGTATCTTTTACTGTACAACACTTCACCTGTTTCGTGGGCACGAGCCGCCAGTGGTGTGCACGTGATATGAATAATAAAGTGGTCGGCCGTGTTATGATCATTCAAAGCCTATTTGTTCATCAATAGCCTTGATGAATGAATAGTGTGTATTTTTCTAGCGACACAGTGTGTTGGTGACCTTGATTAGTTTTTACAGCAGAGTTACAAGATACACAACGTATTTTCATGTGTTTGAAAATACAGTTTTGTGTGTTTGAAACAGTGCATGTATTCTACACTGTTTAATTAATCAGAGTAATCCTCCACTGGTAGAAGAAAGATTCAGAAAGTGAGTATAATGGGTTATTTAGGGGAAGTAGCTTTGGCGTTTTCTCATTAAGATAGACTGAATTTGACAGACTCTTGACTGCCCTGGGTAGTGATAATGATTTGATATCCAATTTGATATCAAGTGATATTGTCAGGGCCCTCGAGAGAGGTGTGCGGAATGTGCGACCGCACAGGAGGCCACGGCAAGGGGGCGCCGGAGCGGCTGATACAAAACGGGAATTTTGAAAATTTCAATTGGGCTATTAAAATAATCTCTTCATCAACTTATTTTACCAACAACATGAATTTACAAGACATCCTTTCCTCTGCATAAACTTATTCATGATAATGAATTGATCAATAATTGGAAAACCACAATCCATGTATAAAGCAAGCCAAGAAACGCCCCTCTTAAATTTGCTCTTAAAAATTTGAAATTTAAAATTTAAAATTTAAAATTTAAAATTTAAAATTTAAAATTTAAAATTTAAAATTTAAAATTTAAAATTTAAAATTTAAAATTTAAAATTTAAAATTTAAAATTTAAAATTTAAAATTTAAAATTTAAAATTTAAAATTTAAAATTTAAAATTTAAAATTTAAAATTTAAAATTTAAAATTTAAAATTTAAAATTTAAAATTTAAAATTTTAAAATTTAAAATTTAAAATTTAAAATTTAAAATTTAAAATTTAAAATTTAAAATTTAAAATTTAAAATTTAAAATTTAAAATTTAAAATTTAAAATTTAAAATTTAAAATTTTAAAATTTAAAATTTAAAATTTAAAATTTAAAATTTAAAATTTAAAAAATTTAAAATTTAAAATTTAAAATTTAAAATTTAAAATTTAAAATTTAAAATTTAAAATTTAAAATTTAAAATTTAAAATTTAAAATTTAAATTCAAATTTTAAATTTTAAATTCAAAATTTTATATTTAAAATTTAAAATTTAAAATTGTGAATAAAATGGTGCCTGATTTGTCAGGATTCAATGATAAATAACTGAGATATTATGACGATTTCAATTTCAACTTTTCACATTTAATATGGTGGGAAAAATTTAATGTGAAATATGGGCACAAAGTACCTTTGCTGCACTCGAGAAACTATTCTTGCCTGCGGCTTGTGCGTGAACTGTTTCTCTTGATGAAGCAAAATCACACTTTGCGCACTGATACTCAAATAACTATTGAACTCACCCACATCCAGTTATCAATTCAAATCTATAGTAGCCTACATGAGAAGGCTAAATGCAGTATTTAATAGATAATCTTGAAACCAATGAATAGATAGAATTATTATTCAGCAAAATTAAAAATTGACTCAAATTTGGGCAAGGAGGCGAATGAAACAGGCTACATTTGTTTTTCAACTTAAATCTTAAATAAAGTTTTTAGCTTATTCCATTCCCGTTATTTTTGGAGCTCAACAAACTTGTCTGCGTTTCACAGAAAATGTTTTCAACTAGACAAGTAACATTGGTTTTGTAACTAATCATTTAAAACAAGAAGTTAGTGAAGAAACATAGAATTTTCTCAATAAACATTCGCTCTTAGTGTGAATTTAGTGTAAGTTCAAACAAACAAAAACAGCCTCTATTCATAACTCATGTTACAATTGAGTTTCTTTTTACATCCGAAATAGACTAATTATCTTTAAAATATAGGCCCAAATTAACAATAAAAACGTTCTACATACCGTATATAGCTAATTTGCCTTCTGGAGTTGGAAGAATTTCATTCTCAATGTCATCCTTTGAGACTAGTTATCAAGCAATTTATAATAGAAGTTAAGATATTATAAACTCAAAGATATATTAAACTTTAGACTATTCGAATACGTAAACTGAAATATTGATGAACAGATATTGGTAAGATGAAGTATTATCACTTGTCGAAGTTTTTAGGTAAGATTCGACCGCTGTTGTTTATCAGGCATCAGCCCGTTGCGAAATGGTCAAATGGAACACGGAATGAATTCTGGAACAGTGTCATAAAGTGACAACTGTATCATAATGAGAGTTTTTCGATACAGTCCTAAAATTCCGTTTTGAAATGATAGCAATTTTGATTTAGATTTTAAAACTGAAACAGGAACTTTTCGATACGCCCATAGATAAAAAATAGTATAAGTTGAGTATAAGTATAAAATAATAATAGTAATAGTATAAAATGAGTATAAGTTGGAAGTGCGAAATCATATTTTCATCCAATTTCATCCAGCATGGAATTATTGAAGTCTAGTACTGGCCTAAGTTACACAATTATTAAAGTAAAACTGAGTCTAAATTCTATAAATAAATTCCTCAATAACTAACTTGATAGAATCTTACCAGCCTGAATACATAAATGAATATTATATTTATATTAGCACAAGACCATCAATAGTAAATCAGCGTAGTTTTTTGTGTATGATACACCATCCATCTTTCTTTTGCTAGCAGCCATTTTCTAAGACAGACTCAAGAAACACTGTCAACCAATAAGAAAAGAGTAGGCGGGGCATGAAGGCGTGTCCAAGTCAAATCTGAAACATTACCCGTCAACTGCTGCCATCTACTGATTGAATTTGGAAACTTTTCTAACCGATGTTTCCGGCCATTTTGATATTTTAGGCGGTGCTTGGAGGCGTGTCCAATGGAAGTCAAAGCAAGTCACCGCATTGCTACTGCTATCTGCTGGCTGAATTCGGAACTATTTCGAATGTTATTTCCTATTTTTAACTATCTTGAAAGTTGAGTAGAGCAGTGAAAATGGCTGAAATCTTCAATTTGCTTGTTATTGAGTCTCCGATTCTCTGTTAAAACATCTTAATTTCCAGTTTAACGAAATATTTCTGATGTTCCCAATTATTTTTCTGTGAAAAACTTATTATTCCCTTCCTTATTTCCTTTCAAGCAAAATAATAAAATAAATTAATCAATAATTGAAAATTTAATATTTTAATGGCAAAGTACAGTGCAATGGGACAGTTTTGCTCAATGTAGATAGCCTTTAGTTATTTTTTATTAATCTCTATAGGCTTCTGCTTATCACGTATCCAATATACAAAAATACGAACAATACATTGGGATACCTTAAAACAAATAAGTCCCTATAACCATTTTTGCCACACCACATGCAACATTGGGATTGCTTAAGAGAAAAATGTGAACATGCAAGGCAGCTAGAATCATGTTTGGCTTCGAATATATTAGGCTATAATATGTTGGATTGCATCCGTCTGATAATGGGGGGTGCGCCTGCAAAAATCTCACACAGGGCGCCGAAACATTACGCGAGGGCCCTGACAAATTCGTATCGAAACTCCGTCGTGTGAAGAGTGATTGAAAGTCATTTTTCAAAGTGATTGAAAACTCTAAAAATCTTTCAAAATCCTGACTAATCCATAGATGTTAATAATAATCTGATAAAATTATCTTAATTAATCAGGCTATTTGAAACCTTGTGAGATCGTACTCCCTCGAAGTTCCCTACATCTTGTATAGTCTGTCCAAGCAAAGAAGACCCTCTGGCAAGATAAGAAAATGACTCCAGCTCGGTCAATATTGGTTCCAAACATAACGATTTGATCTCAAATTGTAGATCAAAATGTTCTCTACGATTTGTGATCGAATTTACGATTTTTGAACCAATATTGAATGAGCTGTAGTCATTTTCTCATCTCACCAGAGGGTCTTCTTTGCCTGAACAGACTATACAATCTTCACTCACAGTCGCATATAACATTGTATGAATCATAGAGGTGCGGTTCTTGCTGTAAATTGAGGACACTCACGAATTCAAGTGCTTGTTCCAAGTGAATGCGTGCCTGCATCTTGTATTCAAATCGTGATCTGCCGACTTGTAGTGCTAAGACACGCCGCCAGAGAGCTCTGATGCGCATTCAATGCCAGTACAGTTACTATAGATGTATACGAGAAACATAGGTATACAATCACTGCACATTCAATGCCAATACAGTTACTATAGAGTTTTATGAGAACATATATGTATACACGCAAATTCAATGCCAGTAAAGTTACTATAGCTGTTTATAAGAATATATATGTAGAGGCCTATACCACTGGTGGCTCGTGCCCATGAAACAGGTGAAGTGCTGTGCAGTAAAAGATACAGGCACTTCACATGTTTCAAGGGTACGAGTCGCCAGTGGTATACACGCACATTTTATGCCAGCATAGTTATTGTCCGACCAAGCAAAGAAGAGCCTCTGGCAAGATGGGAAAATGACTCCAGCTCGGTCAATATTGGTTCAAAAATTATTGATTTGGTCTCAAATTGTAGATTATAATGTTTCCTGCAATTGAGACCAAATCAATAATTTTGAACCAATATTGACCGAGCTGGAGTCATTTTCCCATCATGCCAGAGGCTCTTCTTTGCTTGGCCGGACTATACTAGTCTGCTCAAGCAAAGAAGACATTCTGGTAATATTACTATAGCTCAGTTAATATTGGGCCGTGAGAAACATAAAGAAATCATAATAGGTAAATTTATGAAAAATTTTTAAAAGTTTGATTGACAACATCAGCTGTTGAAGAGCACAAGATACAGAAGAAAAAGACGATGAAAAGGTGGAGCTGGAGAAAATGAATAAACGTTGACCTGCAGTAGGTATAGCATCGAGTCTCAGAGCACATAAAATGAAACGCAGAAAAGCACTTGCAAAAAGAGAGTGATAGAATGAGAAAGGAAGACATAGAGTGAGTAAAAGAGAGATAGAGGGAGAGAGAATGAATGAATGAATGGGGGTTAGAGAGTGAGTGAGCGCGATATAGTTGGAGTGAGACAGTGGGAGAATGGTACAAATCGACTTAGTGGCTCCGGGGTCTTGTAAAATCTCTTGTCCAGCCAGCAAACTCAACTCTCTCACTGCCACTTCAAAACAGGACCTTTCAACATTCTCTGCTCGCTCTCTTCTTCTTCTTCTTCTTCTTCTTCTTCTTCTTCTATTTCTTCTCCTTCTTCTTCTTCTTTTTCTTCTTATTCTTTTTCAAATCTATTTTGTATCACCAACATACGTCAACTTCTGCAATGTGAAAAACACGCACGACACATGTCTTACATGTCTTTACTTTGTTTCACATGATCTGTTTTACCAATACATTGTGTTTTATTACATTTTTTTCGCCATACATTGTTTGGGAGAAATGTTAGAACTTATTAACCGAACAAGGATTTCAGGCACAGGAAGGAAATCAAATACCCAAAAGGTATTTTCAAAAAGGCCCAAAGGTGTTGATAAGGAATTACTCCAGCTGTTCAGGAAGAAAGTGATAAATCAGGATTAAAGTGATAATTAAACCAGGAATAATTGATGGAAATCTTGGAAAGGTAATATACCTTGTAAGAACAAAAGATGGAGTATTCAGAAGACACCAGATGATCAATTATGATGATTCACATATGATTATTCAATTCGATATAATTTTTAATATTTGTTAATAACAGTTCAGTTGGTAATTGGAATTCAACACACAATGTTTACTCCAGAGAACACATTTTCAATTACTATCCATATAGTTAAGATATAACACATTGTTATATGATAATAAAAAATATATAATATATCCTTCAATTATATTTATTCATCAATAGGTTATTGTTATGTGTATGGCATTCACATTCAATTTGAATCAGCATCATGGTACCTATATTTTTTTTCTGAGGGATCAAATATGCCTATGTCTGCCTATGGAGAATAACGTTGATGGTTGGATGTTATCATGATATCATAGACCAAGAATATTGTAAGTCCAAGTATAAGGACTGAGGTCTACTTAAGAGCATACAGTGATGATTTAATACAAAATATTTATTATCAACATCGTCTCACGAATCTATTTATCGTTGATAGCACAGTAATTCACGAATTTAGATCCTAGAGCTTATTAAAAGCATAGCTTTAGTCTGTCTAAGTGAAGAAGACCGTCTGGCAAGATGAGAAAATTTCTCCAGCTCGGTTAATATTGCTTCAAAAATATAGATTTGGTCTCAAATTGCAGATCGAATACTTCCTACAATTAAGACCAAATTCTTCTTCGCTTGGACAGACTATACAGAGTGTTTCATGAGGAATGTGCAATACTTCTCAGGCTGATTCCTCACACCAAGTAGACAAAGTAGTTCCATGGGACCAACCCCCAAAAACGCTTTGTTATCGAGATAACAATGGCGGAAAATTGAGATTTTTCAAAATATATTAATTTTTCTAATTTTTTAGAGCCTCTAGTAAGGTTCCAAAATAATCAATTCCTATGTAAAATTAGCTGAAGAATTTAATGAAACCATTTCCAAGTTTTTAACTTCAACGGTTATTGAGATAATCGGGAAAATATGCTAAAAACGCAATTTTTCAGCAATTAGGGTTATAACTGGATAAGGAATCATTAATTAGTATTTTTTATTAATGGAAGTTGAAGAGAGTCGGATTCGAAAGAAGAAGTTGAATAGCGGCGATTGTTTAAATCTTACACAAATCTCAGAAATGGCGATCAAAAATCGCAAAATCGCTACTAAACACAAATTCATCACTTGTCCTATGTTTTGCGAATTTCGAGATTTTTGATCGCCATTTCTTAGATTTGGGTAAGATTTACACAATCGCCACCATTTAAATCTTCCTTTTAGAATCCTTTAAATACAATTTTATGATTCCTTATCCAGTTATAACCCTAATTGTTGAAAAATTGAGTTTTTCAGCATATTTTCCCACTTATCTCAATAACCATTAAAGTTACAAACTTGGAACTGGTTCCATTAAGTTCCTCAGCTAATTTTACATAGGAATTGATTATTTTGGAACCTCACTAAAGCCTCTAAAACGTAGAAAAATGACTATTTTTTGAAAAATCTCAATTTTCCGACATTGTTATCTCGGTAACAAAGCGTTTTTGGGGGTTGGTCCCATGGAACTTTTTTGTCTACTTGGTGTAAGGACTCAGTCTGAGAAGTATTGCACATTCCTCCTGAAACACCCCGTATAGGCTAGCTGACGCCAAGAAGTAGGACGGTTTTGTGTGTCTTTTGCACATGATGTAACCTCCTAATAGACTTGATATGACTTGTCTCATACTCCGTCTTGGAGTCTTCAAGACATAATTAAAAGAAAAAAATATATAGCTGATGTATAGTCTCTCTAGTTTTCAGGAACATCATTAGGTGAACTCTTTTAACAAATTGAATAATATTGTTTGTCGGAATGTGACAATTTGAAATTCACGTTTTCATAAACATTGCTTTTATGAAACATTATACATACTATAATAGAATTATTGCATTCGAAAAATGTTATAATCATGTACATTATTGGAACAGAAAATGGGTACAGCTGACGCCAAAAAGTTAGGCAGTTTCGTCTGTCTTTTATACGTAATGTAAAGTTTCTATGGGCCTTTTTGCATTCAAAAACATCTGCTAGGCACAGTGATATAGTCTGTCCAAGCTAAGAAGAGCCTCTGGCAAGATGAGAAAATGACTCCAGCTCGGTCAATACTGGTTCAAAAAATATTGATTTGGTCCCATATTGTAGATCAGAATGTTTCCTATGATTGAGACTAAATCAATAACTTTTGAACCAATATTTATTGAGCTGGAGTCGTTTTCTCATCTTTCCAGAGGCTCTTCTTTGCTTGGTCAGACTATAAATGGAAATTATAATTGACAACATCAGCTGATGGAGCGCACAAGAAGCATACGAAACCATCTAACATTTTTGCGACAGCTATAACAACTGCTGTACATCGATTGACAACATCAGCTGTTGGAGCGCACAAGGAGCAGGCGAAACCGCCCAACATTTTTGCTTCAGCAATAGGCTAACAAATAGAACGTTGTTTTTCAATAGTCTCAGTTGTGATGAAATTGCACAGTTTGCAATTAATTATCGGAATTCAATCTCACCCTCCCTCAAACTTCTGAATGCTAACTGAACTGTCTAAAACATTTGTTGGCTGATGAAAACTTTGGATTGATTCAAATTGAACATTCAGCGAAACACTCGGCGATTGTGATATGAACAACTGACTGTAAATGGCGAAGTCTGTCCAAGCAGAGGAGACATTCTGACAAGATGAGAAAATGACTCCAGCTCGGTCAATATTGATTCAAAAATGATAAATGTAGTCTCAAATTGTAGGGAACTTTGTGATCTACAATTTGAGATCATATTTATTTTCTTTAAATCAATATTCACCGAGTTGTGGTTATTTTCACATCTTACCAGAATGTCTTCTTTGCTTGGAAAGATTATTAATTTTTGGTCGGTGAATTTCCTCAATTTTGTGAAGAAAACAATCCGGGCTCCGGTTTCCTCATTGCTATTTTCAAGTTATTATCATATCACCAATTCTCTCTGCTCTGATTAATCCTGTCATCTCAATATACAAACATTTTGTACATTTGTACAAACATTTCAAAACTATTGCCAACAACATTTCATTTAACAACATCATTAACATAACATAAGCTACTTCCAGCTGTTCTCTTCAATTGAAGCTTTGTTGAACAATATATTTTTCAAGTTTCACTCATACTTCCTCATTCCACTACATCCAATTTTCTAAAAAATAATAATTATTGTAGGCTACTTGTTCTTCAAAGATACTATCCTTTTTATTTATTGATAAATAATATTTATGTAAAGACATATTTTACAGAGTTGATAGACATATTTTACAGAGTAAAGACAGACTTTTACAGAGTTAATCAGGTTGTCGAAGCCTACAAAGTTTATTGATTTTGCGCTTATCAAGCCCATATAAAAAAAAACATGGAAAAACGAATTTGTAATAAGATATTATACTGTACAGAACTTGAACCTGTGTCTTTCCAAATTTTTCACTAAATTAAGTTATTTTAACAAAGATAGCTCACAGAAAGCCTAACATGTATGATTTGAACATTGGAAAACTATAATTTTCAGAACTCAAAAACAGTTGAAAATCCTTATCATCCTCCTCATTATCCTCCTTTTTATCCCTCTTCTCCTTCTAATTATTCGTCTTATTTCTCTTGTTATCCTCCATGCTATATTTTCCTAAGTAATCTTCTCTCTTGTTAGTTAATTCTGGGAAACGAGCTATTCAATTTCTGAGTAATTATTATTCTGTGAAACAATTAAATCCAATCTTTCTCCGTACTCTGTTAACAATTCGGCTCTGAATCACTGGCGGCTCATACCTACGAAACAGGTGAAGTGCCCGTATCCTTTACTGTACAGCACTTCACTTGTTTCGTGGGCACGAGTCGCCAGTGCTCTGAGTGTTTGTACTGAATTATAGGGAATTGCCGAGGACCACTGCAATGTAAGATTGTATCTCTAGTGATATTCGATCATAGGTAATTCAATGCAATATTCCAGTTGCAGTAATGCAGTTTCATCGGTTGTTATGCAGTCTGTAATCCGTTGTAATGCAGTTTGTAACTTCCATACAGGTGCATAGTAATGCAACTTTGATACATCTCGCGCACGCTGAGAAGAAACGCCATCACATACACTTTACATAGTAGCGGAGTGTCTTCCCAGCCAGCGCAAACTGTAATAGGAGTGTGATGCACTTATGATGAATGCAAGCTAGTGCATTGGGAGTGGAATGCACTTATGATGGAGCGAATGCATCGCTAACTTGAGTAATATTTCAAAACTTGTGTGAAATTCAACAGAATTTCCAACAGTCGTTTCCGGCTGGTAATGGGGTGAATGATAAATTTGTGACGTATATTGTGCTTCAGTGAATTACTGAGATAGAGATTGTTTTGAATAGCTTGTGATTTCATTCATTATTCGTTTATTACTGTTTATTTCACTTGTTTATTAGAGCTTGTATTTGGAATGTATAATGTTGGGAAGAAAGTTTTGGAAGTTCTAACGTCTCATTTTTGAAAGTTTCAACTTCATATCGTTGAGTAGACGAAAGTATAAATTATTTCAAGAAACACAATGTCAAGAGGAGGCAAATCGCTAAAAGGTTCAATGTTCTCTAGTGAAATTTCCTAACCAACCTTGATCAAAAATTTTAAATGAACAAATAATTATTGTTCTGAACATTGGACCTTCAACGCCATTTCAGTATCATGATATTATGCTGAAACGTTTCTGATGTGTATCATTTTTCAGTTCAGTGAACAACTTCTAGATGAAACAAGAAATCTTGTAGTTTCTGATTTCTTCTAATTATTTCAGGCCTGCATAAATTTACACATAATAATGCTTGAATACGAAGTATACAACTCCAAAACAATCTGAGAAGGTATCTTCCTTGACGCACGCATTCTTTCATGTAGGTTTTTCAAAATCAGAAACTCACTGGCGACTCGTACCCATGGAACAGGTGAAGTGCCCGTATCTTTCACTGTACAGCACTTCACCTGTTTCGTGGGTACGAGCCGCCAGTGCAGAAACTAACAAGATTAGAACTTCAAAATAATTAATGAAAACACAAGATGTTGTCAAACCACTGATTTATTAGAAAATCGAGATACCGGCTTCAGTTGTTACACCATTACCTCGTAAACTTCAGAGTGAATTAATTTTTCCATTTTATAATAAATCAGTGGTTTGACAACATCTTGTCTTTTCATTTACTATGGATAAGTACCACTATATCAACTCCACAACTACTCAAAAAGTGAGAATAATTCAAATCAAAGTACCATTTTTTGGAATATTTTTATTTTTCAGAACTTGTTTTGGCGTAAAAACTGAAAATATTTTAAAAAAGAGTACTTTGATTTGAATTATTTTAAAATTTTATAAATACAGTAGCCCTAAGAGAAAATTAGTATGAAAAGATTGAATACTGCCAACTAAGCGTTGTTTACTGAACTTAGAATCTATTCCAATGAATTATTGGTTCACTTGCAATAATTATGCTAAAATGTAAATAATTTCAAAAGGGTCCAAATATTCTCATTTTGATTAGAAAACATTGATAAAGTAGCCTATCCCTAAAATAAGTACACATTGAAACTTATTATAGGTACTATAATATGATATAAATATAATATTATAGTCGACTGGCGATTTTTCGGTTGCCAGTCAACTTACGTAAAAGAATTATATAAATGATATGATTTGGAAGAATGATAATTATTGTTTACGATCACATAAATGTTTTATATCGGCTACCATAATATTTCAATGTTACCCATCACCATTATAATTTCCTAGAGGAATTATATTTAATAGAAATTAATTGAGAATCATTCCTGAGAAATGGGCCTAACTGTGTTATAGTTGGAAATAGTTGGGGATAGTTAAGGTTGAGTGGTAGAAAGGACGTCCTAGTCCTAACCTCGCCTGATAACGAATATTTTTCATAGTTTAATGTCAAATTGTGACCGACTCAAAAAGCTCCTAACCGCTCTCACACGTATTATTTGTGTTGGAATCCTTTTTCTTCTTAGATCGAATTCTCCCCAAAGACTTCTCGAAACCTCCCCTTTGAAAGGGTAGTTCACCCCCGATACTGTAAGCACCCCATTATCCACAACTGGATAAATATTATCCTGTTATTTTTCCGAGCTTTCAACATCAGCTGCCGTTCGATGACAATGGCGTATTTTCTTTTGCTTTTATATCCGCTTTCTTTCCATAGTTTCTATCCGTTTCCAATGATTTCCTGACTCATTTTTGTCATTTTCTTCGATTCTTTGTTCGTTAATCGTCTGCTTCTGATTCCTTTCATTATGTTTCTCATTCGTTACAATCTTTATATTTTTCGTTCTCTCAGATTCCTTCTTCTTTCATCATCTACTTCAATTTCCACTCATTTCATCTCTCAATCGTGTTACCCTCTCACTCTTCATAATAACACTGTCGGCTCGTGCCAACGAAACAGGTGAAGTGCCAGTATCTTTCACTGTACAGCACTTCACCTGTTTCGTGGGCACAAGCCGCCAGTGCTTCTATGTTCTCCCTCAATTCCCATAAGTTTTCTCATTAAATAAAAAGACAAGATGTTTTCAATAAAGTACTATTTTATTGAAAATTTGAGATACCGGTTTCGGTTGTTACACCATCACCAATCTCTGGCAGACTGAAACTAATAGTACAGAGCAGCAGTATTTATAGCAACGGTAAAATGTAAGACGCTTGATCAAAGACAGTAAACGTCTGCCATTGGCCTAGGGGAGGAGCTTGTCTAGACCAATGGCGAACGTTCACTGTTATTGGCTCAAGCGTCTACCAATAGCAGCGCTTTACCGTTGGTATAAATACTGTTGCTCTGTACGATAAGTTTGAGTTTACCAGAGATTGATCATGGTGTAACAACCGGAATCGGTATCTCGAATTTTCAATGAATTTATCTATCTATTAAAATCTATTGTCTTTTAATTTTATATTGATAACTATCACTTTCAAAACTACTCAAAAAGTATTTTCCATTATTTAGGTAAGTGTAAATAATATTTTTCATTGTATTTACAGTCCTAAACTAGTTTTGTATCCATTTCACAAGAGATGTATGACTTTATTCCTAATGAGTTCATTCTGTTTATCGATTTTATTGTTTTATTTTTTAGTTTTTATTCATGATGCAGCATAGGATGAAAAACATGAAGAACTCTTTCCTCTTTGTTTTAATTTTCATTACTCTCCTCTAAAACGTATGTAATTTAATTTTTGTATTGAGCTCCACTACTATCTCTATTTCACAATTCTATTTTATTGTATGATGTATTGTATTCTTCACTACATAACATAGCTGACGCAAAAAAGTCGAGCGGTCTGGTCTGCTCCTTTAGTGCTCCAACAGCTGATTTTGTCAATTAAAGTGTTGTCATATGCGGCTATGGCTAGATGATGTTATTGAAATTAAGAGACAATTTCGCACGTGATATCACCTACGCTAAAAGCTGGAGTAAAGCATCTATTGTCTATTGTGATTTGAAGAGATATCATCTTGGCATAGCTAAATGACAACGCCAATCGACAACATCAGCTGTTGTAGCGCACAAGGAGCACACGAAAACCGCCTACTTTTCGGCGTCAGCTATAGTAGATGTGATATATAGTGATAGTAAATGTTTAGTAATGTAATATGTAGTATATAGCAGATGTAATTCGCGCAAGCTCAGATGACACGCCGTTACAATGTAAGTGTATAGTGATGGCGTGTCTTCTCAGCTGACGCAAACTATAGTGGAAGATGAGTAAGTTTTCATAATGTGGCAGTTGCTGGAGCATGAAGGTTGCACTGAGGCCGATATTAAATTTCATGAGTAAAATTATTGCCACTGAGAGAGAGAAGAAGTCATCATGCGAACAAAAATTGCCGCACTGGCAATTTTGAGAAAATTCGGTCGTTACTAGTAGACGACAAAAACCGGTATTTTTCATGAAAAATTCAATCAGAACTATATTTTTGTCAAGCAAAGAAGACATTCCTTGAAAAGAGTTCAATTCTGCCAGCAGACAAAAATGAAATAGTCCCACGAAAATGGATATTCGCATTGTTTCTCATCACATCTCACCAGCGGTATGTTGGCAAGAGTGATTTCACACGGAAACTTTCAAATCTACTTATGTATAGTTCAATAGGCCATTTTGAAGGAATGTCTTCTCTGCTTCACAAGACTTTACTAGAAATCTACAAGGTACTTCTCAGGCTTATTTTTCACATCAGATAACAAGAAAACTTCCATTGGAACCTCTAAAAATGCTTTGTTACCGAGATAACAATGGCGGAAAATTTACATTTTTTTTATCTTCCAGAGGCTTTATTCAGGTACTTAAATTATCAACTCCCGATGGAAAATAAGCTGCGAAATTCAGTGGAATCAATTATAGCTTTTTAACTTCACGGTTATTGAGAAAATAGAAGGATATTGCTTAAAACGCCATTTCTCAACAATTAAGGGAATTCTAATCCCGTAAAGGGAATATCTAATACTTGAGAAGTATTAAATATTCCTCTTAAAACACTCTACAATATAAGAAATATTTTTCAGTATATTCTTGTATATGTTATAGGCCAGAGAATATTAAGACAATAGCAACAAATCAATGGTTAAAAAACAGAGAATACGTGTTTTAACATGAAAATTCATTTTTGATACATGTTTGGTCACCTCAAGAAAACGTTCTGACAAGATGTGAATACTACCCTCCATGTTCAATGCTACCATTAGTCGGTAGAAGATAAGTGAAAGTAAGAATAAGTATCGGTAAAAGTAGAAAGGTGAAGTGAAAAAGGAGAGAAGAAGAAGATGCAGGAAGAAGAAGAAGAAAGAAGCAGGAAGAAGAAGAAGAAGCAGAAAAAGAAGCAGGAAGAAGAAGAAGAAGAAGAAGAAGAAGAAGAAGAAGAAGAAGAAGAAGAAGAAGAAGAAGAAGAAGAAGAAGAAGAAGAAGAAGAAGAAGAAGAAGAAGAAGAAGAAGAAGGAAACGATGATGACGTATAACAGGAATAATAAAAATGAAAGTGGTGATGTTTGGTGTTGGGGTGGTGGTGTGGAGGGGGGTGGGTGTAATCATGGAATTCGAGTCGATTGAAGGGCAGAGCAAATTTGTGGATGGAGCCTCCAGGATAAACCTTATCAGAGCTGCTTGAAATGTGACTGATAAAAATGGGAAATTGAGATGCGGCTTCAGAGTAAGAGTCACTTCCAACGTTACTACTCACTCCATTTCCTCTTTCTTCTTCTTCTTCTTCTTCTTCTTCTTCTTCTTCTTCTTCTTCTTCTTCTTCTTCTTCTTCTTCTCCGTTCTTATTCGTTTTCCCACTTCCACTTATCTTTTTATATTTACTAGAAAACGCCATTTTTCAACAATAAGGGTTATAACTGGATAAGGAATCATAAGATAGTATTTTTTATTAATGGAAGTTGAAGAGAGTTGGATTATGAAGAAGAAGTTGAATGGTGGTGATTGTGTAGATCTTACCCAAATTTCTGAAATGGCGATCAAAAATCGCAAAATTGACAAAACATATCACAAGTGATGAATTTATTGTGAATAGTAGCGATCTTGCGATTTTTGTTTGCTATTTCTGAGATTTGGGTAAGATTTACAAGATCGCCGCCATTTAACTTTTTCTTCAGAATCCGACTCTCTTCATTTTCCATTAATAAAAAATACAATTTTATGTTTCCTTATCCAGTTATAACCCTTATTGTTGAAAAATGGCGTTTTTTAGCATATTTTTTCAATTATCTCAATAACCGTTAAAGTTACAAACTTGGAACTGGTTTCATTGAATTCCTCAGCTAATTTTATAAAGGAATTGATTATTTTAGTACCTCACTAAAGCCTCTAAAAATTAGAAAAATTAATATTTTTGGAAAGATCTTAATTTTCCGCCATTGTTATCTCAGTAACAAAGCGTTTTTGGGGGTTGGTCCCATGGAACGTTTTTCTCTACTTGGTGTAAGGAATCAGCCTGAGAAGTATTGCACATTTCTTCTGAAACACCCTGTATTGTTCAATAGATTAATTAATAACTTTGAAACACAGACAATTATTGTTCAAAACATGACAATTCAATCGTGATATTGAATAATGCATATTTAAGAGAATATAATGATTAATGACGTATAAGAAACTAGAGGAAGAAGAAAGCAGGCCTAATATGAAAATTTAGGCGTCAGAGTTTTTGAGCGAAAAAGAGAATAGGAATGAGAACAGGGAAATTGGGGTGAATGGAGGGGGACAAAGGTAGTCTGTCCAAGCAAAGAAGACCCTCTGGCACGATGAGAAAATGACGCAAGCTCGGTCAATATTGGTTAAAAAATTATCGATTTGGTCTCAAATTGTAGATCAGAATGTTTTCCACGATTTGAGAGAAAATTTCTAATTTTTGAACCAATATTGACCGATCTGGAGTCATTTCCTCATATTGCCAGAGGGTCTTCTTTTCTTGAACAGACTATAGACGAAGAGCAGGCAACGTGGAAAAATTGACAAGAGATTTCTCAACTCTATATATTATTCAAAATCCATCGTCGACGATATTCAACTTTTTCTTTCCTCACCAATCGTCTGTGAAAACGTCCTCGCCCGCGTCTACTTAAAAGTCATGAACACTCTTCTGCCTCCCCCCTCCTACGTAACACCTCCTCTATTACCCCCAACACCCTCTCGTAGACATCGGAAATTGGAGTGTCCTTTCCGCCCTCCCTCCTCCTATTTCTCTTCTCCTCTGTTCTTCTTCCTACTCTCTTTCTCTTCTTACTTCTCTTCTTCTTCTTCTTCTACTCTTCTCCTGTCTCCTCATCATTCTCCTTCTTTTTTCTTCATTACCATTCTTCTCCTTCTCTTCTTCTCTTCTTCTGCGCCCTTCTTCTCTTCTTCTTCTTCTTCTTCTTCTTCTTCTTCTTCTTCTTCTTCTTCTCCTTCTTCTTCTTCTTCTTCTTCTTCTTCTTCTTCTTCTTCTTCTTCTTCTTCTTCTTCTCCTCCTTCTACTGGCAAGATGGGGAAATGACTCCATTTACATCAAAATTGGTTCGAACATTATATGCATCTGGTTTCAAATTGTAGATCAGAATGTTTTCTACAGTTGAAGTCGAGGTTCATAGTTTTCAAATTAATATTGACCGAGCTGGAGTCATTTTCTCGTACAGCCAGAATGTCTTCTTTGCTTGGACATACTGAACCGATAACTATTATTTTCATTGTATTTATTCATCTAATGGAAAATATACATTTTTGAAAAGAAAACTCAATTTTGATTAGAATAACTTATAAATCTATATCTATAAGGCTGAGGCCGCACTGTCGAGCGTGGAGGGTGGAGGGTAGTTGGTAAATCTATAGAACATACACACCATCCACAGTAATACAACGTATGAATGGTATGACGTCATACTGTTTATTGAGGTTATGTTGTCCATATTTAAGAATTTCAAGATGGCGGCTGAACACATACTATTCATACGATGTATTACTGTGGTTGGTGTGTATGTTCTATAGATCTATCAACTACCCTCCACCCTCCAGGCTCTACCCACCGGCAGTGCGGCCTCAGCCTTGGAGCGAAATGGCACTGACTGACTGACTGACTGACTGATTCATCACCAGAACTAAAAATCCACTGAACCGAATGCGTTCAAATTTGGCAGGCATGTTCAGTTGGACGTTTAGTCGCGCGCTAAGAACTGATTTTAGGACCGTCTCAAGGATACGCCAAATATTCAAGTTTTTCGGCATTTTCTTAATTTTTTCGAAAACCAATCGGTAGAAAATGTTGATATTCGGTTGTCTCTCAACTGCATGAACCTAAAATAAACAAACAATATTATAGTAAGAGTTCTTTCCTACAGATAGCAAAAAGTGCATCTTTACACACTGAATAGGGTTTCTAAAATGGGCCATTCTCACACGAGTGTCTAAAATACTTTACGCACTAGTGCGTAAAGTAATCTGGACTTTCCAGATTTTCAACCAATCACAGAAGAGGAAGTTTTTGAAAATGTTTCCAAAACTGGTGGATTGTGTACATTGAACGTATCAGTCAATTCTGTCAGTATTTTTTTATCAGTCCATTTATTTAGTGCATCCTATCAGTCCACTCTTTCATCGTTCAGTTCATCATTCCATTGTTTCAGTCCATCGTCCACTAGTCCATTCTGTCAGTTGATTATCATTAGTCCATTCAATCAGTCAATTTTTTCAGTGAATTTCTCAGTCCATGTTATAAGTCCATTCTGTCTCTTCAATTTTACATTCTATTCTGTCAGTCTATTTCATCAGTCCATTCTTTCAAACCATTTTATCTGACCATTTTTTCAGTCCATTTCATCTTTCCATTTTGTCAGTCCATTCTGCCAGTTAACTCTACCAGTCCATTTTGTCAGTCCATTTCGTCAGTCTATTCTGTAAGTCCATTTCATCATTCAATGCATCAGTTCATTTCATCATTCCATATCTGTCAGTCCATTTTGTGAGACCAATCCATCACTCCATTTCATAGATTAATTTTTTTATTCCATCTCATCAGTCTATCCTGTCAGTCCATTTCATCAGTTCGTTTTTTCAGTCCATCTTATCGGTTCATTTTTGTCAGTCCATCTCATCAGTCCATTCTGTCAGTTTATTTCATCAGTCCATTTCTTTCAGTCCATCTCATCAGTTCATTTTTTCAGTCCATTCTGTAAGACCAATCCATCAGTCCATTTCATAATTTTTTTTTTATTTCATCTTATCATTCCTTTCTCTCAGCTCATTTCATCAGTCTATTCTGTCAGTTTATTTTAACAGTCCATTCTATCAGTTCATTTGTACGTAGTGTATTATAATCAGTTGAGTGAGATCATAAAATTACCCTTCTTGGTGACCCTACAACCCCTAATTTATATGTATAGGTCTCCAAATCAACATCCTTCTAAATTTTTTTGACATTTGATGGTAACTGTAGGAAAAATTTAATGTGTAACTCGAGCTTAAAGTGTACTTGCTGCACTCGAAAAACTTTTTTCACTCGCCTTTGGCTCGTGAAAAAAACTGTTTCACTCGATGCAGCAATCTACAACTTTAGGCACTGGTTACACAAATAACTATTGTGTCAATGCTTTCGTTACAGCTCTGACAGTAAAATTCGGGATTTCGGCATTGCTGTGACTTGTTTATATCGTAGCTAAAAGGAAGCCACTCAAGTCGCACACACACACATATGCAGAGTATTTGTTTATCTTGTGTCAAGTCATCGTGAATGGACTATAGAGTTCAATGACTGATATAAAGTTAAGAGACTTGATACTATAGACTTTAAAAATGCTAGATACTAGAGACTATAGGCTAGAGACAAAAGACTAGGGAATAGTGATACGCATGAAAATAGTCCAGTGAGACTTGATGCAACATTGACAATTTATAAGTACGTGCTCTTATCACATCTTCTGCCCGACTTATGTAATGTAGTAACGAACACCTTCATTGAATGATAATTCACCATCCATTTTCATTGTCCTTTATTCCTCCAGCTAGTCTCGGTTTATTCCACTGGCGGCTCGTGCCCATGAAACAGGTGAAGTGCCCGTATCTTTTACTGTGCAGCACTTCACTTATTTCGTGGGCACGAGCCGCCAGTGGTTTATTCTTCATCCTCTCTATTAGTCTATGTTCTCTCTTCTGACAGAGCCTTCAGATTCTGTTTATTTGTTCCGTTTTCTTCCTGTTTCTTATTCCCTATCATCCCTATTTCTCACACCTTATCCCCTCCTTCTCTGCCAAGAATTCTTTTTTGGCGATTTTTTATCCAAACTTTCGTCGTCGATTCAAAGGAATATGAATGGATTGAAGCGTGACGACACCTCATGAATGAAATATGCACCATGATTGCCGCCAATACATTTTTTCTCTCACTCCTTCATCTACTCATTCTTCTTCTACTTCTTCTTTATACTCTTATCCTTCTTTTTCTTTCTCCTCATCTTCTGAGCTCTTTCTGACACCATTATTTGTCCCCCACTTCTTTACCGTCTTCTTTTTGCTTTGAACATCAATCCAATCTCAATTTTTTTCTATACTTTTTAGTATTCCAAACTTACTATCGATCTCCATCTATTCCTTACCTTCTTCTTCTTTCTTCTTTTTCTTCTTCTTCTTCTTCTTCTTCTTTTTCTTTCTTCTTCTTCTTCTTCTTCTTCTTCTTCTTCTTCTTCTTCTTCTTCTTCTTCTTCTTCTTCTTCTTCTTCTTCTTCTTCTTCTTCTTCTTCTTCTTCTTCTTCTTCTTCTTCTTCTTCTTCTTCTTCTTCTTCTTCTTCTTCTTCTTCTTCTTCATCGTACTTCCCATACTTCCTCTTCTTCCGCCTCTTATTCTTTCCCTTATTTTTCTTCTTCCTCCTATTCCTTGCATCTTACCATATTCTTCTTCTTTTTTCTTCTTCTCCCTCTTCTCTGCTCCTTTTACCCATCTTCTTTTTCGTCTCCTCGTTCTCCCTATACTGCTTCATCTTCCTTTTCCACTAACTTCCTTCTCTATATCCATCCTATATTCTTCTGCCCATCTTTCCATTGACTTTTCTTCTTCTCCTTCTTCTTCTTTTTCTTCTTTTTCTTCTCCTTCTTTTTTTTCTTCTTCTTCTTCTTCTTCTTCTTAATGTTTTCCCTTATCAGCTCGTACTTATTTCTTCTATTCTTCTCCTATATTATTTTTCTTTTTCTTCATCATTTCTCCTCCTGTTACAGCTTTTCATCTCTCATCTCCTTCTTCGTCTTCTACTACGGCTCATCCTCTTCCCCTCATCGTTCTTCGTATCAACTATCTTCCTTTTCCCTCCTTCTTCTTCTTCTCCCTTCTTCTTCTTCTTCTTCTTCTTCTTCTTCTTCTTCTTCTTCTTCTTCTTCTTCTTCTTCTTCTTCTTCTTCTTCTTCTTCTTCTTCTTCTTCTTCCTCCTCCTCCCTCGTCCTCACTCTTCCTTCCTTCTCATGTTTCTCCTCATTATCTTTCACCAATTCCTTCTCATGTCTCTCCTCCTTATTCTCCACTTATTCCCTCCCCTTCCTTCCCTCTTCTTCCCATCCTTCTTCTCCCACCCATGCTTTTCCTTCCTCATCTACTCCAACTTATGCATGAATTATTGGTAGAAAAAAATGAATAGAAATCAGTTGGTGGTCTTGAAAGTCATAGCGCAATGAAGTCTGTAATCGATTGAGCCTTTTCAACATCGTCACTGTTGTGTATAAGCGTTGAAACGGCAAAAAGCCCCCTTTTTCCCCCTCTACCCCCTTCTTCCTCCTTCGCAACCCCTTTTTGTCTCCTTTTCACCCCTTTTCTGCCCCCTCCTCTACCCCCTCCTCTTACCCCTCCTTTCACCTTTCCATCTCATTCTGTCCCCTATTGCCTTTTCTGACCCCTTTCTGTCCCTTTTCACCCCTTTTGCATTCTGTCCCTATTGCCCTTTTCTGACCCCTTTCTGTCCCCTTTTCACCCTTTTGCCCCCCTCTACCACCTCCTTCTTCCTTCACACCCCCTTTCTGTCCCCTTTTCTGACCCCTTTCCACCCCTTCCTGTCCTCTTTCTTATCCTCAACCTTCTTTCACAGAGTCCCATTTTTACATAAATTCATCGCTCGTTTGGCGCCCTTTGCTCTTTTCCCAACTAAAATCTTCACTTTTCATCGCCATTTCTTTTCATACCCTTATTTATTCCTCTCACTCTCCAACACCTTCATCCTTTTTCCATTCTCTATACGTCTTCTTTCTCCCACATTACTTTCTCATAATGTGTCTTCTTTCCTTACTTATCTTTCCTCATATATTCATCTTCTATTCGTCTTCTTTCTACTACACTACTTTCTCATAACTTTCCTTCTTCCTTTCTCGTCTTTCCTTATTCATTCATTCTATACGTCTTCTTTCTCCTACACTACTTTCTCATAACTTTTCTTCTTTTCTTATACATCCATTTTTCTATACGTAATTTTTCTCCCACACTACTTTCTCATAACGTTTCTTCTTACTTTATCATCTTTCCTTATTCATTCATCCTTTATACGTCTTCTTTCTCCTGCACTACTTTCTCATAACTTTTCTTCTTTCCTTATTCATTCATTCTTTATACGTCTTCTTTTTCCTAACTTTTCTTCTTTCCTTTCTCATCTTTTCTTATTTTTTTCATTTACCTATCCTATTACGCTCCCTATCTACTTCTTTTTCCTCTATTTGCCTGGATTCAAACTTCATTCGACTTTTTGAACTTCTGATCTCTAGCTTCTTCTTCCTTCTCCTTCGCCAATTTTCTCTCATTTTTGATTTTATTCTCATCTCCTCACATCTCGTCCTCTTTTTTTTCACTATTTTCTCCTCCTCATCATCCTCATTACTATCTTTAATTGCTCCCCACATTTATTTCTACAACTCTTTCTTTTTCCTTTCCTCTTATTTCCTCCACCTAACCATTCTTCCTCCACTGTATAATTTTCCCCATCCCCTCATCCTTTTCCACAACCTTCTCTCTCTCCTTTTTTTTCTCTCTCCTTCCCTCTTATTTTCAAATTATTCCTCTCTCCTTTTCCTCTACTACCCTCTTTCACTCTTCTTTTTCATTCTTCTCTTTTTATTCTCTTCTCCACACTTTCCCTTCTCTTCTTTTAATCTCCTTTTCCTTCCCTCTCTTCCTTTCGTCTCCCTTTCCTTCACACTTTCCTTTCTCTTCTTTTAATCTCCTTTTTCTTCATTCAACACACAATTTTTGCATTCAACAAGTCATTTTGCATGAGCTATTATTGTGTGTCCAAGCAAAGAAGGCATTCTGACAAGATGGAAAAATGACTCCACCTCTGTCAATATCTGTTCAAAAATCACAAATTTTGTCTTAAATTGTAGAAAACATTTTTCTCTACAATTTAAGCGGAAATTTATAGTGTTTGAACCATTATTGACCAAGTTGGAGTCATTTTCGCATCTTGTCAGAATGTCTTCTTTGCTCGACCAGCCTTATATACCGACTTTTGAAGGAGGGCGGTTTGTGAAGCTTTTCTTGTGGCTTTTTGACGTCGCATTTATATGCCTGACAGAATATTATTGTGGAGGCTTACTGTTGGTATAGTCTGTCCAAGCAAAGAAGACCCTCTGGCAAGATAAGGAAATGACTTCAGCTGGGTCAATAATCGTTCAAACAATATAAATTTCCACTTAAATTTTAGAGAAGAATGTTCTCTACAATTTAAGACCAAATTTGTGATTTTTGAACCAATATTGACCGAGCTGGAGTCATTTTCTCATCCTGCCAGGGGCTCTTCTTTTTCTTGAGCAGCTGAGAAGACACAACATTCGATAGCGTGTCTACTCAGCTTGCGTGAACTCTTTTATAGTCTGTCCAAGCGAAGAAGACCCTCTGGCAAGATGGGAAAACGGCTCAAGCTCGGTCAATATTGGTTCAAAAATGATCAATTTGATCTCAAATCGTAGGAAACAGTTTGATTTACTATTTAGACCACATTTATAATTGTTGAACAAATATTGATCGGGCTAGAGTCATTCTCCTAGAGGGTCTTCTTTGCTTGGAAAGACTATACCAGCGATGACGGTTGTAGCCCAGAGTGGGGACCATTGATAATAACTGACTTAAAGATTACGATACAAGAAAAACATGATTTGATTGTTCAGAAGGAGAATCAGAAGGTGGATAAAAAGTTGAATAATAAGGAGAAGAATTGTACCAAGAAAAATAAGAGGAAGAAAAAGGTCGTGAAGACGAAGAATTGAAGGAATATGAGGAGTAAGGAGAAGGGGAGCTCAAACGATTGGATAGTATACAGAGAAGAAGATAGAATGAGAAGAGGAAAAAGAAACGTGTTGAGTGAGCAGTGAGGACCAATAGGAATCCTTGTGACGCAGCGTTGGAGGTGGGGCCAATACTTCAGCCAATCAGGAGGCACTTACTGACTAGTGGCACAAGTGAGCACGACCCTACAAGTGCTGCCATCATTGGCAGCAAACGAAACTAAAAACACAAAATCCGCAAGTACCAATGTAGAAGGCTTTGAAGAAGAAGAAGGAAAGAAAGAAAGAAGAAGAAGAAAAAGAAGAAGGAGGAGAAGGAGAAGGAGCAGTAGTAGGAAGAGGTGGTGGAGGAGGAGGAGGAGGAGGAGAAGAAGAAGAAGAAGAAGAAGAAGAAGAAGAAGAAGAAGAAGAAGAAGAAGATGAAGAAGGAGAAGAATAAGAAGAATGATGATGATGATGATGAAGAAGAGAAGAAGAAGAAGAAGAAGAAGAAGAAGAGAAGAAGAAGAAGAAGAAGAAGAAGAAGAAGAAGAAGAAGAAGAAGAAGAAGAGAAGAAGAAGAAGAAGAAGAAGAAGAAGAAGAAGAAGAAGAAGAAGAAGAAGAAGAAGAAGAAGAAGAAGAAGAAGAAGAAGAAGAAGAAGAAGAAGAAGAAGAAGAAGAAGAAGAAGAAGAAGAAGAAGAAGAAGAAGAAGAAGAAGAAGAAGAAGAAGAAGAAGAAGAAGAAGAAGAAGAAGAAGAAGAAGAAGAAGAAGAAGAAGAAGAAGAAGAAGGAAACTTCAATTCAGATTACATCATTCGACACAATTATGATAAGTATATGCTGTGTACTGAAAACTAATGTCGGAAAAATTCCGATTTGATAATAGAAATTTGTCATAGATCTATTATCGTGTAATAGCCGCCTTACGCAGGTATTAAACGATAATAGTTTTATGATCATATCTGATCGTATGGAAAATGATGAAAATACGAAATCATATTTTCATCTCTTTCCATATGATCAACTATGATCATAGAACTATTATCGTGTAATACCTGCGTAAGGCGGCTATTACAAGATAATAGTTCTATGACATATTTCTATTATCAAACATCTATGATGATGGAATATTACCGTACAATGAACCAAATATTATAAATGATCATATTCTATGTCATATGTTCTCCTATAGAGAACATATTATAATATTTGAACCAAATATTATAAATGATCATATTCTATGTCATATGTTCTCCTATAGAGAACATATTATAATATTTTTGATAATAGATGTTTGACGTAAAACTATTATCGTGTAATACCGGCCTTAAGAATATTGTGAAGCAGTAGCTAGAAAACCTCGAATAACGTGTAGAATCCATTTTATATCCAACCAATCTTGTTAGCACACTAAAAGCTTTGTCATAGACAAGTACATGCTTTCAGTAGAGAAACAGTAGTTGGTAAGAGTGGAACGAGTGAAAAAAAGAGTAAGAAAGTAAAGAATGAAAGAGTAAGAGAGTAAAGAGTTAAAGAGTAAAGAGTAAAAAGAGTAAAGCCTGGACCGACCACTCTGGCAAAGTTTGAGGTCAGTGGGACATCTCAGCGGATCAAAACTCCATTAGGGCGTTTTATCATTACCACAAGTCCCCGACACAAGTTGCAGTGCGTTCCATTGTAAACAGCTGATAGTTGGGTTGAAACATGTTGGAATAGATATTTCAGTTGCATGGAAGAAAGTCAATTTAAGTAGGATAAAAATATGTGTCAATTATAATTATCTTCACTGGAATAAGGAGGGAAATAAGGCAACTATGTAGAATTTAGATGGAAGTTCATGAAGGTAACGGAAATAAAATGCTCCAAGCTTTCATATAGGAGATGTTGTGAATAATCAGCTTGGGATATTTTTATATATATTTCATCAAACAAAGGTTTTCTATTTCATTTAATTTCAATAATTTATTCATTAAAAAACTATTATAATGATAGATATTATAATCTGAAAGAGAAAAACTGGGCTTAGCCTGTACTATTTCTTTATATTGATAATGATGTCTAAAAGATTATGTATACGTCACGCACTATTGTATAGTAAGCGAAATTAGTTGAAATTTTGTATTTGTTTGTTTCTGTACAATCAAATGAAACAAAATTTCAATTATTCAATTAAAACATCATCTCAATTGAATTCAAATTTATTATCACAATATAGCAAATAACATTGAAAATTTCCAAATTACAAATTTATTATAATACATTTTGTAATGCCTGCTACTTCCTATCATATTCTAAGTGAGAATTTCAATGTATAATCAATGGATGAATGTTCTAGTCAAGACTTGGTTTTATATTATCACATTATTAATCCTACAATATTATTATATATCACAATATTACTCCTTTATAGCATCATACATTGTAGAGGAAAAACAAATGCGGAATTAGAAGACACTGGAAGAGGAAAAACCGAGAAGACACTAAAAATTGAAAATAAAACGAATACTACGAAATAAAATGTAGGAGTGATGCGACAGGTCACTTGTTATTTTCATCAAATTTTGTTTTATAATAATTATTATTTCGCATAGGCCTATTATTTAAGATGTAGAATCAATCAATTCATAACATATTACTGTCTTTATGCTATAGAACAGAAGCTCGAAATTCACACACCCCGTACTTCTATCTCCAGGCTATCCAAAATCACACCACCTGTACCTTCACTACCCCTAGACTCCAACCCCCCTCAGGCATTCCAAAATTCACACCCCTCCTGTACTACCATCCCCTGCAACCATTCCCTCCCCGCAGGCGGCTCTAAATTCACCCCCCTACTACCATCCCCCTGCAACCATTCCACACCCCAGGAAACCAACACCCCCCCACCACAAGAGTTGAGAGTGCCAATAGCCCAACGTTAGAGCACCAATCAGCACTGAATATTCCATATTTTCATCAACATGCAAATCAGCACAGTCAGCAGATTTTGAGAGCGGGCGAACGCGCTGCGCCGTATGCGGCCGTTAAATACGGCCATGCTGCCGTAGCCCTCTGCTTTCCCAGAGCTTTCCTGGACTTTCCCGCTAATGAAGCGAAAAACAGCGTCAATTTCCCAGCTGCAGCAGTTTTCACGAATTTTCCTCCCGCCATTACAGCGCGCGTCACAGCAATACAATTATTGTTAATTTTCAATGGAACCGGAAAAAACATGTTAGCTTTTCCACGTATGTTCGTCCCCTCCCTTTTTCGTTGGACTCTTTGTTTACATTATTATTCTGTATGTACTTGGAAATTCGATGAGCGAAATTAAGCATAGTTGGAAATGCTTATTTATTTTGATTTTTTTTAGAGAATATTGTAATTTTCAGGACAATTTATTATTTTTTGCAGGTGAGATCGTGTGACTATAGGATCATTGGGGAACAGTATTCCACTGCAGTATGGATAAAATTGGCAGCTAATTTTATGTAAATTATTATTTTCGGCCAAACGATAATAATATAACATTCTGTTTCTGATTCAGGATTGCTTATTTGCTTGCATGAATTATAATTGCATGATTATAATTCACTCGCTTCGCTCGCCTTCTCCACCTAACTCAACATTTCTAGACCTTATCTGAACCCGGTCATCGAATATATACATTTTCTACCGATTGGTTTTCGAAAAAATTAAGAACATGCCAAAAAACTCAAATATTTGGCGTACTCTTGGGAAGTTTAAAAATCCCGGTTCGGTGGATTTTTATTTCTGCTGATGAGTGAGTGAATGAATGGATGAGTGCCATTTTGCTTTTATATATAGAGGTATATATCTCAGTGAATTTCCAAAATTTTATGATCTTTAGGGAGGAAACTGGAATCTTATTCAAAGTTCTATCAATGCATGTAATGTGCCAGAACGAACCATTGTATGTTCAAATTATTAATTATTTGGATGACCTTTTGTAACAAAAAATTCGCTCCGGCAGCTGGCGGTCGGAAATTGTGTATTTCAAATCAATTCTATGACGGCTCAAATCATATGACTTACAATGAGCTATTCAGGGTATTAATTAAAAGGAGCCGTTTTCGAAAAACCAATGAAAAACACCATTTTTGGCATATTATTCGCCAATTTTGATTGGATTTTTCTCGTTGATGGCTCAAATTGTAGGGCATAAAAAGGGTATTATACACACCAATTTTCAAAACAATCACGTTATTGGTCGATTTGTAGTGTTTTTTTCAAAATTTTCATCCCCTAATTTCACCAAAATTTCGCAAAAGCGCTCTTCACTATCAATCGATGGCAAATAGAAAGATCAGTGAGAGAAATTCATTATAATTTATTTATTTTTTCGTTGTTATAGTGCGGTATATAATAGAAATATAAAGTTTCAAAACTCTTCTCTCACAAATAGATACTGGCATAACCACTATACCCTATTCACGATCACTTGAGACGAAATAAAGAAACTTTTGAAATAAAGAAAAGAAATAACGGAATAAAGAAGCATGTACAGGTAGCTATTTTTGTTTGAGCTTGAGGAAAAGCTAAGAACTGTGATTGCGAAGCTGTTCGACTGCGGCCGATTGTCGTATAAAGTAATACCTCGCTTTACACGCACACACGCGTAACAGTACATTACGCCACAAGCCTGGGAAGGAAAATTTTACGGTATGGGGATAGTTTCCCGGGCGAGGCTTGCCGAGCCTGGGAATAATTCCAAATACCGTAAAAAACTTCCTGGGAGAGTTGTGTATAATTTTTTTCGCTACACTTCAAATAAATATTATCAATCTAATCTCATGAATGAGCAAAACAAATAGGATTAATGAAATCTAAGAACAGCTGAGACCAAATAACTTACTATACTAGCTCCGGCTGAGCTGAATCTAGAGTAAGCTGAACTGCTAAGTATTGGAAGTTTGCATCACAATTTTTTTGATTTAATCAAATGTATATTACTCAATAACTATCAGAATACTCGATTTTCTTAGTCCAGAAATGTTTAAGCTCATGATAGTTTTTGTACGATCATCCTGAATTGTACAAAAGCAATACAAAGTTACTTGTTTTTGACAAATTTCTGGCAGTTTCAAAGAAAGTGATGGTCCATTGTAGTTGCATTTTCTCTCGCTAGAAGGCGTCAGCTGTCCACGCTTAGAAAGGGATGGTCCTTGTATGGAAAGGACTTCTTTCCGCTCGAGGACAACAGCTGATTGATTATGTATGTAAATAACGACTTCCTAGTCTACATAGAGACTGGTAAGCAGCTTATTTTCGTGAAGTGTAGCAAAAAAAGTTTCTTCATTTCGTCTCAAGTGATCGTGAATAGGGTATAGACAAATTCTTTCCCTACAACTGCATTTGTATTCTTCTATTATCTGTCCAAGCGAAAAAACCCTCTGGCAAGATGGGAAAATGACTCCAGCTCGGTTAATGTTTGTTCAAGAAGTATCAATGTGGCTTAAATTGTAGTTTGAATCTACTGTTTCCTACAATTCCAGATCAAATTGATAAATTCTGAACCAATATTGACCGATAGCTTAAGTCATTTTGCCATCTAACCAGAGGGTCTTCTCTGCTTGGACTGACTATACATGGTAATCATTTCAAGTTACATCCGTGAGTGTGAAAGTTGAAAGCTGACGCCTAAAAGTTAGGCTATTTCTTCTGCTCCTTGTGCGCTCCAACAGCTGATGTTGTCAATATGAAGTTGACATTCAGCTTTGCTTGGATATACATACTTTTAATAATGGAGGAATACAATAAATGCTCTACATTAGCTCTTAGTAGGCGTACAAGGGACAGACTAATCCGCCTAACGTTTTGTCGTTATCAGCTATATCAGATCCACTGGCGGCTCGTACCCACGAAACAGGTGAAGTGCCCGTATCTTTTACTGTACAGCACTACACCTGTTTCGTGGGCACGAGCCGCCAGTGATCAGATCCTGAATATCAGGATACATTCCAGTGATACTTTGTGCTGATTATGCTGATTTGCTGACTGAGCATAAATACTCTGCTCGATTCTTGCCGTGAGCTGGAATATTCAGCAAGTCATTTGTACACGTTTGTCATGAATGTGTGATAAAGCATGCATTGGGACCAGCTGATAACATGCTATTGGTAGATTGCTGGTGGGTGGTGAATTAATTCTCTAGTCTGTGATATTCAAGTCTTCTTCTGTCAAAGTTGAAAAGTGAGGTGATAATAGAGAAGTCAATAAAACACATTATTGTGAAGAATATTTAGAAGGAAGATTAATAAAAATATAAACTACTAGCCGGCAGGCTCGCTTCGCTCGCCTTCTCCGCCTAGCCAGGGGGACTCCGCCCCCTGGACCCCAGACAGTATACGCAGTGTGAGTCAAACAGGCTCACTTCGCTCTCCTGCGAATTCCGTTCAGAAGGGATTCGAAATTTATTGAGCACAGCATTTCTACACCTAATCTGGATCTGTTCACCTAATTTCAATTTGTTCTAGAAAAATCTAATAAAAACTCCGAAAATTCCAAAAAATAGTAAAACGCTAATATTAAGCGTAACCTTAGGAATAATATCGGACTTAGTTTGAAACTTAATTCAATATCTTCCAAATTAGTTCATCTATAATCTCGCTAAACCATTGAATTTACAGTTAGGATTGGTCGTATCAAGGCGGAAGATATGCAACCCGAAAAACATCTACAATTTTGAAAAACCTGATTACTGGCGTAATCTTGAACGGAATTCAAAAATATCTTAAAACAACATTTTTAGACCCTATCTGAACCTACCTACCAAATATCAACATTTTCTACCGATTGGTTCTCGAAAAAATTGAGAAAACGCCGAGAAACTATAGAAAAACTAAAATATTTGGCCTATCCTTGAAAAGATTCTAAAACCCGTTCTTAGCGCGCGTCTAAACGTCCAACTGAACATGCCTGCCAAATTTGAACGCATTCGGTTCAGTGGATTTTTAGTTCTGGTGATGAATGAATGAATGAATCAGTCAGTGACATTTCGCTTCTATAGATATAGATTGCTTTGCAACCTCTGATTCAGTCAAAGAAGAAAAGTGAGATGATAATAACAGAGTCAATAAAACACATTATCATGAAGAATTTTAAGGAGGAAGATTATAAAAAAAAAAACTATTGCATTATCACACTGAGTAAAATTACTATGCTGTACTATTTTTGTGTCTATTCAAATTTGTAATTGTAAATCAGTATTGTTATTCATGGCAAATAAAGTTTGATTTGATCCTATTTGAAGATTCAAATTCAGATTCAATCACTTTATTCATGTAGACTACATAATACAGTACTGTACATTGGTTCAAATCCTAAGCTATGAGAATTACACAGTTTGCATTAAGTTATAGTCTGACCAAGCAAAGAAGAGCCTCTGGCATGATGGGGAAATGACTCCAGCTTGGTCAATATTTGTTCAAGAATTATAAATGTGGTCTTAATAGTAGATCAAATTGTTTCCTACAATTTGAGATAGTATTATTAATTTTTTAAACAATATTGACCAAGCTGGAGTCACTTTCCCATCTTGCCAGAGGCTCTTCTTTGCTTGAGCAGACTATAACTAGACTATGAAAACTCTATACAGTGGAACCTCGATATAATTCGTAGTTCATAGGACCAATTCTTTTGTACGAATTAGGGAAGATTACGAATTATCGAAGCTAATATCAAAATATTATTTCAAGGGATTGAGCTTCCACTACTAATTATAGAGAATTACGAATTATAGAGGTACAAATTATCGAGTGAAATCGAATTAGTATTGAAAGCTCAGTCCCTTGAAATAATTTTCCATTAATATTAGCTCCGATAGTTCGTAATCTTCCCTAATTCATACAAAAGAATTGGTCCCGTGAGCTAGCCTGTCCTCAATTTTCGGAGCTTTACTTGAATTTTTCGAGAATAAATAGGTAGAAATTGTTGAGATTTGATAACCAGGTCCAGAGGGGGCGGAGCCCCCTGGCTAGACGGAGAAGGCGAGCGAAGCGAGCCTGCCGGCTAGTAATTCTATAAATGCACTTATAGGTTAAAAGTTGAGGATGACGTACAGTAAATCATATATGCACACTTCCATTTATTTTATTTTGTTTGATTACTACAGCCACATGAATATCAACTTCAGTGACATCTTTATTTTCATATTCTAACCCACTATGAATGTACTCTAAAGTCCGGTTTTTCCAAACACACTCAAATTTGAGGGACCGTCAAGTTTACTACACTTTACTACATTTCCTATACTTATCATAGAAAATGTCAGCTGATCATCAAAATTTGAGGGTCCCTCAACTTTGAGTGTGTTTGGAGAAACCCGGCACTAGTAGAACAGCTGATGCAAAAAATTTCGATGGTTTCGTCTGTTCCTTGAGCACTTCAACAGCTGTTGTCGATATCAGAGTTCTCAATTGGATGATGTTTTCTGAATCAAAAGAGACAAAACATTCTTCAATATATCAGCTGATAGTACTTACAAGAGGCGGACAAGACCGCCTAACGTTTTGGCATCAGCTGTAGGAGTTTGATAACAGCTGATTTGTTTTATCAGCTGATAACTCGGCATTATTCTGAAAGTTCTATTATTAGTGCTCTTTCTATATCGTACGCTTTCAAGAAGACACATAACACTAGACCGTTTGATTTTGAGATTAATTTGTATTAAATTGAACAATCGGACTGAAATGTCTTTCATCATTATAGCCCAGGATTTTTGTGCTTTTTTGGATTTTTGATGCCCAGTTGATTCGTAGTTTTATTAGTTCATTGATAATTCTTCTCGTTTCAACTGGACAGAGCAGTACAGGACGTCATAAAACAGTAATACATATTCGAAAATGATGAACAACATAGTTATCAACCCACGTTCATGACGTCACAACATAAACTTCCTTATTATTGAAAGCAATGAACAACGATTGTCGTTGTCCAACTTTGATGACGTCATCACTCGACAAAACTCCGCGGATGAGCCACTTCCAATCCAAACAGAGAAGACATTCTAACAAGATGGTAAAATCACTCCAGGTCGGTCAATATTAGTTCAAAAATTATAAATTCCGTCTCAAATTGTAAGAAACATTCTGATCTACAATTCGAGAAAAAATTTATGATATTTGAACAAATATTGATCAAGCTGGAGTCATTTCCCATCTTGCCAGAATGTCTTCTTCGCTTGGACAGACTCTATCCGAGTGGCCAGGCCAGTTATAGAGGGGAGGGAGATGATCCGCTAATTAATCATTTTGAGCTGCGGATGCATTCATTGAAGCCGCGTCTAATCGCATTGCTGACTGGATCCAATTAAAACTTTATTATTCAGCAGTGAAACTTTGATTCTCCAGTTCCAGCTCCAGTTTAGTTCTCCAGGATTCATACTTGGCAGGAAACAGAGCATCGTCCACTGGAGAACTGAACTGGAGAGTTAGGTTGCACTTCCAGCTGACATATTCTTATTGTTCTTCATTTGTAGTTTCTCTTCTCTGCTACCAAATTAATTCATCTATAATCTCGCTGAACCATTCAATTTACAGTTAGGATTGGTCGTATCAAGGCGAAAGATATGCAACCCGCAACACATCTACAATTTTGAAAACCTGATTACTGGCGTAATCTTGAACGGATTGCAAAAATATTTCAACACAACATTTCTAGACCTTATCTGAACCTGCCTACCAAATATCAACATTTTTCACCGATTGGTTCTCGAAAAACGAGGAAAACGCCGAAAAACTCTAGGAAAACTAAAATATTTGGCGTATCCTTGAAAAGTTCCTAAAATCCGTTCTTAGCGCGCGTCTAAACGTCCAACTGAACATGCCTGCCAAATTTGAACGCATTCGGTTCAGTGGATTTTTAGTTCTGGTGATGAATGAATGAATCAGTCAGTCAGTCAGTGCCATTTCGCTTATATTGATATAGATAAAGATAAGGAACAATCAAACGTCCTATACGACAAACCATTTCATACGAACAAATCTGACCATACACATCAAAACTTTGTATTACAGGTAGGCTTTACTGCAGCTCAAACAACCTCAACTTTGATTAGATCTACAGTTCCACAACTCCATGATACAAGTTGCCTTACTTATTAACATACTTACTTACTTATTAAGATGCTTATTAACATAGGGAATAAAACAATAACAAACAGACTGACAGAATCGGGAGAATTAAACTAGTATGAGTAACTAGTAAAGTAGAATAAGTTTACACTGGTCACAAACTTGATGAAATAAGAAAAAAGCTTCTATAACTGTTATTTACAAACATAGAAAATTGAATGAGCACTTTAACAAACTATGTGATCATTCTTGTTTATTGGATTGTGAATCTCCGTTATAATTCATGCCCAGCTCTGTCAGGACAGTTTGTGAGAACGTATCAAGTCTAGAGCGACCCAAACTCTATCAGAAAGTTCTTGGGAACCGATCGAGGAGAACCGTGACAGAGCTAACTAAGAATCATAAAACTCATTCAGTACAGACTGAGAAAATGATAATGATGTTGGAATTGATATGTGAAATCTGAATATCTGCAAAAAAGTAAATCATAAATCTGCATATGACGTACACATAGAGAATCTTTTCATAATTCAAAAAAATATAATAAAAACAATACTAAATAGATCAAGGTTATACCCAACAAACTTAATTTTCCAAGATTTTAATGTTTTTACAGTGAGACAGCTTTATATCGGGGTGCTACTGAAATACATAGTGAAAAATAAAAGTAAATTTCCAAAACTAAACAAAAAATTTATAATTTTAGACCAAATGTAACAGAACAATTTCAAATTTATATCACTAGACTTTCATTGATCAGAAGACAACTAATTTACACAAGTAGCAAATTGATTAATACAATTCCTTTTGATCTGGATCGCAAAATTTCCAAAAATAGCATAAAAGAATGGATAAAAAGAGAATATTTTCACACCCTAAATATAGCAATTTGATGTTTTTACTTTTACATTCTATTCCTATTATTTTATTTTATGGCACTTCCTTTGGTGGCACTATAGTGTGGGTTGTCATGCTGTAATTAATTTATTGATAAAAAAGTGTCTAAGGTAATTGTTCTAAAATTATACTATAATTTTCTACTAAAATTGAGCTACAAATGATTTCTCATTGTAATACGTTTAAATATTATGATTGACTTCAATTATGTTTAAATAATGTTATGTTTTAAGTTTATATAATTTTTTTTTCTTGCAACACTCACCAGCGGGGAAAGATATTCTTTTTGCTGGTGAAGCCTAGACTTTTTATTCATTTCTTCAATATTTCTTACATTTTCATAATCTTATTGTATTTATAT
Source organism: Sogatella furcifera (assembly GCA_017141385.1). Taxonomy (NCBI): domain Eukaryota; kingdom Metazoa; phylum Arthropoda; class Insecta; order Hemiptera; family Delphacidae; genus Sogatella; species Sogatella furcifera. The sequence continues at coordinate 1,682,963 of CM029555.1, read as the reverse complement.
TCCTTACTCTATTTATGTAATTATGAAGATTTTGTAATATGTACTGTAACATTTTATATTAATGGCAATAAATATTGATGAATTCCATATAAATGATTAAATATTTTATTTCCACAATGAATAACATCTATAACAGTAATTTACAAACATAGGAAATTGAATGAGCACTTTAACAAACTGTGTGATCATTATTAGTAAAATTGGCTTAGAGTATCGAGTTTTGTTAAATAAATTGAATAATAACAATTAAATAAATAAAAAATAAAAATAAATTTATTTTATGATTCCATTTAAATAGGTATTTAAAATGAGAGGAGGCTACTACAATTTATGTTGTTTTTCAAATTAATATAATATTATTGAGAAAATTAGAAACTAAGAGAATTACTGGATCGCATAACTGTGCCTACCCCGAATGTTATAGAGTTTATGTATGATTTCAAGCAGGCCAGACTGATGAAAACCATGTTAAGCTATGAACGTTTCCACACAAGTACCCGAAATGAAAACCATCTACAGCTATGAATGCATTCACGCTGACAGCGGCTTATGGTTATTATTGTGACCTCATCAAGTTTGTATACATGACATACATTCGTCAAAACCATTCAGTTAAACCTCGTGTAGGGGATTTCTCGATCAAATTGGCCTCTCTACGTGATGTTGACCGTCGTTAAATCTTAATCCGAGATTAACAAGGGGATGGGATTAGAGTTGAGCTGATTGGATGAAAAAGTTGATGAGCGATTGAGGGGGAATGATTGGAGTAAAAAAGTTGCTCGGTTACAAATTTTTGAAAAATGTAAAAACCGGTTGTGAAGAGAATTAATAGTGTTAGATACTTTCCTCATCGTCTATTTTGTAATACGATTAAACAATGTACATTGTTGTAGTTTTCTCAATAATTGTCAATTTTATTAATTTCTTCAACTATTTATTCTTCCTCTAGTATTTAATTAGTAGAGAGAAACTGATGTTTCAATTTTTCCTCATTGAAAATAAAAAGAAGAAGAAAAAGGAGGAGGAAGAGGAGAAGAAAAAGGAGAAGAAGGAGGAGGAGAAGAAGAAGAAGAAGAAGAAGAAGAAGAAGAAGAAGAAGAAGAAGAAGAAGAAGAAGAAGAAGAAGAAGAAGAAGAAAAGAAGAAGAAGAAGAAGAAGAAGAAGAAGAAGAAGAAGAAGAAGAAGAAGAAGAAGAAGAAGAATAAGAAGAAGAAGAAGAAGAAGAAGAAGAAGAAGAAGAAGAAGAAGAAGAAGAAGAAGAAGAAGAAGAAGAAGAAGAAGAAGAAGAAGAAGAAGAAGAAGAAGAAGAAGAAGAAGAAGAAGAAGAAGAAGAAGAAGAAGAAGAAGAAGAAGAAGAAGAAGAAGAAGAAGAAGAAGAAGAAGAAGAAGAAGAAGAAGAAGAAGAAGAAGAAGAAGAAGAAGAAGAAGAAGAAGAAGAAGAAGAAGAAGAAGAAGAAGAAGAAGAAGAAGAAGAAGAAGAAGAAGAAGAAGAAGAAGAAGAAGAAGAAGAAGAAGAAGAAGAAGAAGAAGAAGAAGAAGAAGAAGAAGAAGAAGAAGAAGAAGAAGAAGAAGAAGAAGAAGAAGAAGAAGAAGAAGAAGAAGAAGAAGAAGAAGAAGAAGAAGAAGAAGAAGAAGAAGAAGAAGAAGAAGAAGAAGAAGAAGAAGAAGAAGAAGAAGAAGAAGAAGAAGAAGAAGAAGAAGAAGAAGAAGAAGAAGAAGAAGAAGAAGAAGAAGAAGAAGAAGAAGAAGAAGAAGAAGAAGAAGAAGAAGAAGAAGAAGAAGAAGAAGAAGAAGAAGAAGAAGAAGAAGAAGAAGAAGAGAAAGAAGAAGAAGGAGGAGAAGAAGAAGAAGAAGATAAATCAGCACCATCTCCTATCGATGACTGCCTTTTTCGCAAATGATTAATTTATTGTAAAAATTCACGGAGCGAAGCAAGGTCCCTTTTATTATTCAGTAGAGCTTGCGAAACAGACTGAGAATGACGATGTTCTATAAATATAAAAGGGTGAATATTTGCTTCAGACGACTTGAATATTGACGATTTTCGCCCTTATTGGTTTTAATTTTTCGCTCGTTTTTTCTCACCTTCTCTTTTTGATAATTCACTGGCGGCTCGTGCCCACAAAAAGGTGAAGTGCTGTACAGTAAAATATACGGGCACTTCACCTGTTTCGTAGGTACGAGCCGCCAGTGCCAGGAAGTAAAGATTCAACGGGAAACTATGAAACATTGGGAAATTGTAGCCTTTGTCACAAACTATATAAAAAATGGAGGCACACCTTTTTCCTTATTTTCTGCTATTCAATCAGATATCATATCTCTTCCAATTTTTTATTTTTAAGAATGCAGTTTTGTAATCTAAATTGCTCGAGTTTTCAAGGAAGTCAATGTTATCAATTCTATGTAATCGGCTCTTGATTGATGAAATTTAGTCTATTATTAAAAAATAGGAATTTATAATTTACAATTATAAATATAATTTACAATTATAAAAAATAGGTATATCAAAAAATAATGGAAAGACAAGGAATTGACAAAACACTGTTCTATTTAAAATCGAGAAAATCGGTTGATTAACCAATTAATCTCTGGTAAACTAAAACTTGAAGAACAGAGCAGCAGTATTGATACTAATAACGGTGAAGCACTGCTATTGGTAGACGCTTGAACCAATCACAGTGAACGTCTGCCATTGGCCTAGACAAGCTCCTCCCCGATTATTGTTCCACTGAAAAGCTATGGTCTGGCCAAGCAAAGAAGAGCCTCTGGCAAGATGAGAAAATGACTACAGCTTGGTCAATATTGGTTCAAAAATTATTGATTGGGTCTCAATCGTAGGAAACATTCGGATCTAAAATTTGGGAACGAACCAATATTGACTGAGCTGGAGTCATTTTCTCATCTTGCAAGAGGCTCTTCTGTGCTTGGTCAGACTATACAAAATAGTGATTGCAACAGCCAATACAACGACGGGAAGTTAATGAATCTTTCCAATAACAAATGTGATGATAAATAGAAGAATATTATTCAAGAAATCCAGTATTTCAAGATTTTCAGTTGATCCATGGCTATCTAAATCTTGACTGAAGTCAATCTTAGTTGTGGATGGATTAGTATGGTTCTTGCTCTTCACTCAATTGAGTTCGGATGTCGAGCTTTGTTTAGACTAAGTTTTGTTAGTTTATACCTCTCTCACTCTCTCTTACTCATCCTCTCTCATTCCTCAACATTCTAAACTCTCTCTCACTCTGTCTCTCTCTCGACAATTTCCATGGTCAATAACTCTTTCTCTCTTACTCATCCTAACTCGCTCTCTCTCGTTATAAGTATTTCCTCCTCTCTCGCTGCAGTCTGTCCTATCAAAGAAGACATTCTGGCAAGATGGAAAACGACTCCAGCTCGATCAATATTGGTTCACAACTCATCAATTTGAAGGAAATTTGTTTCCCTACTGAACTCGGATTGTAGGAAGAATTCTGATCTACAATTTGAGGTCTGATTTATGATTTTTGAACCAATATTGACCGCGCTGGAGTCTAATTGACATCCTGCCATAATTGTTTGGTAAACTTCAAAGCTGTCTACTGAGGAACTATACATTTGTCACATTTGTGCACTAAGCCATCGATACATTCTCCAGACAATCCAAGCAATAGCTGTCACAAAACTCTGGTGTTCCAGTTTTCATTGGACTATTTTCATGCCTTCTACTCTAGCTCCACCACAATGTCAATTCTAACCATAACTCCAAATCAGCATCTCTTAACGAACTGTCGAAATCCTCTATTTAGTAGCCAGCATATTGACAGGATACTCTGTTTAACCACTACCACTGCTATTTAGTCTGTCCAAGCAAAGAAGACCCTCTGACAAGATGAGAAAATGACTCCAGATCAACCAATATTGGTTCAAAAATTATTGATTTGGTCTTAATTGTAGGAAACATTCTGATCTACAATTTGAGACCAATTCAATATTTTTTGAACCAAAATTGACCGAGCTGGAGTCATTTTTGCATCTTTCCATAGGGTCTTCTTTGCTTGCACAGACCATAGCTCTTATTTTACTCCTCTTCCCATGTTGTAACACTATTCAGCTACACTTTACCGCGTCATAAGTGATGTTACACTCTATTTAGCACCGATGTCACCGTTGTAATACTGTATTTAGCCCTAACACTTTCGCTGCATGTCTGTTGTAATACTGTATTTAGCCCCTAATTACCTATCTTACTATTTAGCCCTCAGTTGACAGAGTACTCTGTTTAACCGCACCTGTTGACAGAGTACTCTGTTTAACCGCCATGACGTCATTAGAAGCGCATTTCCGCGCGCCAATCGAAATCCATTGATCAGCACAAAGTGACCTCTCTGCTTTCGTCACCGATTCCAGTTGCGGTCACAAGTTGCCGCACCTGTTTGACACATGTGTCTGACACATGCTGGCATCATTTGACACACACGGCACAGATTGGTCACCTGGTTAATTCACTACTATCTCTCCGCACTGGCGGCTCGCGATACAGGTGAAGTGCTGTACAGTAAAAGATACGGGCACTTCACCTGTTTCGTGGGTAGGAGCCGCCAGTGTCTCTCCGTCAAGGGAATGTCCAGGAATCATGTATTGTATTTACGGGTTATAACCTATATAAAATCTGTGAGACATCATTCTTTGACTTGTTGAGTAGTTGCGAAGGTGATATTGGGGTAGTTATAGAATAAAAGATATACAGGGTGTTTCAGGAGGAATGTGCAATACTTCTTAGGCTGATTCCTTACACCAAGTAGACAAAAAAGTTACATGGGATCAACCCCCAAAAACGCTTTGTTACCGAGATAACAATGGCAGAAAATTGAGATTTTTGAAAATATATTAATTTTTATAATTTTTTAGAGGTTTTAGTGAGGTTCTAAAATGATCAATTCCTATGTTTGTAAATGGTTATTGATAATGTAACGGTTATTGAGATAATTGGAAAATATGCTAGAAAACGCAATTTTTCAACAATAAGGGTTATAACTGGATGAGAGATCATAAATTTGTATTTTTTATTGATGGAAGTCGGAGAAAGTCGGATTCTAAAGAAAAACAGCGGCGATTGTGTAAATCTTACGCAAATCTCAGACATAGCGATCAAAAATCGGAAAATCGCTACTAAACACAAATTTGTCACTTGTGCTATTTTTTGTCAATTATGCGATTTTTGATCGATATTTCTGAGATTTGGGTAAGATTTACACAATCGCCGCCTATCAAATTTTAAAAGCCTTTTTTTGAAAAATTAAATATCTTTTAAATTTTAAAATTTTCAGAATCCAACTCTCTTTGACTTCCATCAATAAAAAATACAAATTTATGATTTCTCATCCAGTTATAACCCTTATTATTGTTAAAAAATGGAGTTTTTTAGCATATTTTTTCAATTATCTCAATAACCGTTAAAGTTACAAACTTCGAACTTGTTTCATTTAGCTCCTCAGCTAATTTTACATAGAAATAGCTTGCTTTTGAACCTCAGTGAAGCCTCTAATAATTGGATAAAATAATATTTTTGAAAAATCTCAATTTTCCGCCATTGTTATCTCGGTAACAAAGCGTTTTTGGGGTTGGTGCCATGGAACTTTTTCATCTACTTGGTGTAAGGAATCAGCCTGAGAAGAATTGCACATTCCTCCTGATAGAAGTACAGTACCTGATAGAAAAAGAATATACAGTAGCTATTATTTCTATATAAGCGTCACGAGCTGAAAACATAGTAACATTAATCAACAAACACGGATACACATGAACGCGAAATTATAGAAATTATTTTACTGTAATATATTTAATTGGCAATCTTCCAAGATACTATTGAATAATTGTCTAGATGAAAAGGCGAAGTTTGGACATAAAGATGTCCATTCTTGGGAAAGGACAACAAAGATGTCCTTTCCATTAACACTTGGCCTTATGAAGGGTTCACCAATGAAGTGGGACGATTTGAATAAGCAACAGGTTGTTCAAGAATTTGTATTTTTGTTATTTTCTTATCATTAATAGAAAGTAGAGATGTAGCCATTTAGTGTACAATAAGTCAAAAATCTTTTTTTCAAATATAACATCTTCCGAATGTCCTCCATTGGAATCTATGCACTTTGGCAGCCAGGCCTGGAAGAAATGGGTAGATTTCCTGTAACTTTCAACTTTGTGCGTTACATCGAAATGATTCGTAACTTTCTTACACCAGAACTCGCTCATTTTCCATTGAATGAACATACAATAAGGGACAACAAGCCACACTGCGAGAATTGCCATGAATGCTGTGAATGTTTTGTTCCTAAGCCGCGTCATTTCTCGAAACGGGGATATCCCTTGGCCCCCTCGCTCTCCAGATTTATCAACCTGTGACTTTTTTCTATGGGGATACTCTGGCTACTTGAAAACGAGAGTTTTTCGGAGCTATGCACCCAGAACTATCCCAGCTTTAAAACAACGGAATCAAGATGAGATTGGAGGAATACCACTCAATATGCTGCGAAATGTCATGGGAAACTTTCAGGCCCTGCTGCAAAAGTGCATAGATTCCATTGGAGGACATTCTGATGATGATATATTCAAAAAATGATTTTTTACTCAATTATACATGAAATGGCTACATTTCTACTTTCTATTTAAGATAGGAAAATTACAAAAATACAATTTCTTAAACAATCTGTTACTCATCCAAATTGTCCCACTTCATTGGCGAATTTCATTTTAATTACTTCATTTAGTTCAGGCCAACTCAATAATTGAAGAGTAGCCTACTCAGGGACATAACCTTAATAATTGAGTTGGAAATCATCACTTTCAGTGGAACTCCAACAGCTAAGCTACTTACAAACTTCAATAATAACGACCAAGAGAAAAATATGAGCAACCATGGAGGGCTTGGACCTAATCAGATTGGGGGTTGGATAATCTCATCTTATGGTAATTAAAAAAACGGAATTGTCTCTTTTTTCCCAGGACAAAGGGAAGTACTGGAGACAAACAAGTGGGACAAAGAGAGTAAGAGAGAGGAGAGAAAGAGAGAGAGAAAATAGAGAGTCAGAAAAAAGAGAGAGAGGAAAAAGTGTGAGACAGAGACAAGATGAAGGGAGAAAAATTGAAAAAGAAAAGTGTAGAATTATGAAAGAAAAATAGAATGAGAACAAGAAGAAAAAAGATAAAGAGAAGAAGAGAGAAGAAGAAGAAGAAGAAGAAGAAGAAGAAGAAGAAGAAGAAGAAGAAGAAGAAGAAGAAGAAGAAGAAGAAGAAGAAGAAGAAGAAGAAGAAGAAAGAAGAAGAAGAAGAAGAAGAAGAAGAAGAAGAAGAAGAAGAAGAAGAAGAAGAAGAAGAAGAAGAAGAAGAAGAAGAAGAAGAAGAAGAAGAAGAAGAAGAAGAAGAAGAAGAAGAAGAAGAAGAAGAAGAAGAAGAAGAAGAAGAAGAAGAAGAAGAAGAAGAAGAAGAAGAAGAAGAAGAAGAAGAAGAAGAAGAAGAAGAAGAAGAAGAAGAAGAAGAAGAAGAAGAAGAAGAAGAAGAAGAAGAAGAAGAAGAAGAAGAAGAAGAAGAAGAAGAAGAAGAAGAAGAAGAAGAAGAAAAAAGAAGAAGAAGAAGAAGAAGAAGAAGAAGAAGAGAAACGATTGTTGAAGTTGAATAGATCAGATCGATTGATATTTGATATATTCTTGTTTACCAATAAAGTCTGCGTTTTTCAAAATGAATTTTCAATGAAGTAATGAAGCAGAAGGTGACAGAATGTTATAAGCAGGACACGAAGAATAAAATGCTGAAAGAAGAATGACAGGAAAATGTAGTGGATAAAAGAAGAATGAGAATAGGAGGAGGAAAGAAGAATAGGATTAGGAGAATGAAGCAGTGAAAGATTGGTGGGTAGGTAATTGAAATGGGGGATTAGTAATTCTCCATTGTTTTCCGGTATTATCACTGTCCTTCACTCACTCATAGTTAACAACAAGGATGGGATAATAGACTTCCTTTGCTATCTGTTGCTAGATTATTCTTCTTCCTCCTTTCTCCTCCTTCCTCTTCTCTTCTTCTTCCTCTTCTTCTTCTTCTTCTTCTTCTTCTTCTTCTTCTTCTTCTTCTTCTTCTTCTTCTTCTTCTTCTTCTTCTTCTTCTTCTTCTTCTTTCTTCTTCTTCTTCTTCTTCTTCTTCTTCTTCTTCTTCTTCTTCTTCTTCTTCTTCTTCTTCTTCTTCTTCTTCTTCTTCTTCTTCTTCTTCTTCTTCTTCTTCTTCTTCTTCTTCTTCTTCTTCTTCTTCTTCTTCTTCTTCCTTCTCTTCTCCTTCTTCTCCTCCTTCTTCTTCTTCTTCTTCTTTCTTCTTCTTTTTCTTCTTCTTCTTCTTCTTCTTCCTCCTTCTTCTTCTTCTTCCTTCTTCTTCTTCCTCTTCTTCTTCTTCTCTCTTCTCCTCTTCTCTCTCCTCCTCCTTCTTCTTCCTTTCTTCTTTCTCCTTCCTCCTCTTATTCTCCTTCTTCCTCTTCTTCTTCTTCCTCTCTATCTCCTCCTCCTCCTCCTTCTTCTTCCTTTCTTTCTTCTCCTCTTCTTCTTCTTCTTCTCTCACTTCTTCTTCTTCTTCTTCTTCTTCTTCTTCTTCTTCTTCTTCTTCTTCTTCTTCTTCTTCTTCTCTTTTCTCTTCTTCTTCTTCTTCTCCTCCTCCTCCTTCTCCTCCTCCCTCCTCCTTCTGAAGAAGAAGAAAAAGAAAAAGGAGGGGAGGCCTCCTTTTTCTTTTTCTTCTTCTTCTTCACCATTGATTTCCGGTATTATCACTGTCCTTCTCACTCATAGTTAACAACAGGGTATGTCTTTTTCCATTTTCTTTTTCTTCTTCTTCTTCTTCTTCTTCTTCCTCTTCTTCTTCTCCTATATCACCCTTCATCTCCGTTTCAAGTGTGCTCGTGTGTAATTAAAAAGTTAGATTGAAATTTGCAAGAGAGTTGGGCTGGCGCTCCCTCAGCTCAATCTTTTAAATCGAACTCAACAACTCAAAGCGCCCTCTCCAAATCCAAATGGAATAGAAAGATCTACTGTCGCTCTGCTATCTATTGCCCATTCTTCTTCTCTTTCTTCTTCTTCTTCTTCTTCTTCTTCTTCTTCTTCTTCTTCTTCTTCTTCTTCTTCTTCCCCTTGTCTCCCACTGGCATTGACACCTAGTTATCTGATCGTGAAAACAATAAACTATCTTTCACAAACTTCGTAACTGATTGTGCATTTGAGTTGAATTTTCTCGTCTAAGCTTTTCCAAAGTCTAGCCTAAAATAAAGCTTGGAACAGTCATTCGAATGTATTCGTTGAGCATAATAATAGAGTTTTTAGAATTGATATCACACCCTGAATATATTATAAAAACCTACACAAAATACAAAATTATATTGAAGCAAGAATATTGATAAGAGTTATCAGTAATTATTGTATACAATAGGCTACAACTCTAATCTATAATATCAATAAATATACCTGTAAGGCCGGTATTACATGATAATAGTTCTATGATCATAGTTGATCATATGAAAAGAGATGTGAATACGAAGTCATATTTTCATCTCTTTCCATATGATCAACTATGATCATAGAACTATTATCGTGTAAGGCCGGTATTACACGATAATAGTTCTATGATCATAGTTGATCATATGAAAAGAGATGAGAATATGATTTCGTACTTTCATCTCTTTCCATATGATCAACTATGATAATAGAATTATTATCGTGTAATACCGGCCTAATACTGGCCTAAGTCGTGGATTGTCTTTGTCATAGACTGGCCAAGCAAAGAAGAGCCTCTGGCAAGATGGGAGAATGACTAAAGCTCAGTCAATTTTGGTTCAAAAATTATCAATTTGATCTCAAATTGTAGGAAATAATTTGATCTATTATTAAGACCACATTTATAATTCCTGAACAAATATTGACCATGCTGGAGTCATTTTCCCATCTTGCCAGAGGCTCTTCTTTGCTTGGCCAGACTATATAATGGTAGGCATGGTAGCTGCAATAAAAGTTCTACAACATTATGAAAATAAGCGATACTTCAGTATCATAAAATGGATGCCTCAGTTTACAAAATGGGTACTACGCTGACAAACTTAGGAGCTCTGCGATTGGCCGAGACGTGCTCCCTCCCACTCGAAGCTGCTAGCCAATGAGAGTCGAGCATAGCTGCTCACGTCAAACTCTGAAGCTCTGTGATTGGCCGAGACGTGCTCCCTCCCACTCCTGGTCAATGAGAGTCGATTATGGCTGTTAACCAGTATACCCCTCTCATCGATGGTTAGCGTTTGGTACAATATTATCATTTGTTAACCTTATACATAGACTATAATTATATTCTCTCACGTCATCTTCATAATATTCCAGATAAACGAATTTTATCCAATACTGATTAATATAATGTATTTCCGCTATTGATTATAGAGACTGTATAATCATTTACTGTATCATATAAACATACAGTAAATGATTATACAGGCTCTATACTATTGACTAATATTGTTATAGCATGAAACAACAGGATAGTTCATGAGAATAAAATAAGAAATCAATGGATCATCAATGAGTCATTTTATGCTAAGCAATCAATGGATCATCAAAAATGAGTCATTTTTATGAAACTAATCATTGATAGTTTGATGATTTTTTGCAATCAATGGATCATCAAAAATGAGTCATTTTTAAAACTAATCGCAATCAATGGATCGTCAAAAATGAGTCATTTCTACGAAACTAATCATCGTTAGTTTGATGATTTTGACGTTTTATCATCCGTTCATCATCAAACTAATCATTCATAAATTAGTCAAATAAATGATCAACTGACAGCCAAAAAACGAGTGTTTTAATTGGCTACAATAAAGACTCCATCAAATTTCAAACAGATATTAAACACATCGTATAACATTTTTGTGGAAATACAAAAATACTTAGTCCTCATACACGGAACTCCCATCAAATTACTCTCATGATTGAAATTATAATCATGTATACAACTCGTATGTGTAATAACAATTAGATTTTGATAAATTATTATTATTTTCACCTCAGGGATCGTTTCCAGTTCAGAGCGGTATGGTAGTCTGTTCAAGCAAAGAAGACATTCTGGCAAGATGGGAAAATCACTTTTGCTCGATCAATATTGGTTCAAAAATAATAAATTTGGTCTCAAATTGAAGAAAACACTCTGCTCTACAATTTAAGACGAAATTTATAATCTTTGAAACAATATTGACCGAGCTGGAGTCATTTCCCCATCTTGCCAGAATGTCTTCTTAGCTTGAACAGACTGTATATATTGGATGGGCTAGGGTGTAATTAAACATGCATTTATAAATTTGTGCGTTTATTTACGATGGTGGGAGGGGGGGGGTTTGCTTACGATCCCCCAGAGGTGACCAGGTGGATGAGGAGGGGGGGAGGGGGAGTTGAGGGAGTTTTGCGCTCTCTGGTATTTTGCATACAGGGTGTGGCTTTAGACCCCAGCAACACTGTCCACAACACATGTTGGCGGTTTTGTATTGCTGAAACAGATTGTCGCATCTTTCTCAGATCATCCTTCTCTCTCTGTTCCATTTGTCTTTTTCAGTATTCTAACATTCCCATATTCTCTATCTCTTTCTCATTTGTTCATTCATTGCATTTTTTCAAATTCTTCAAGGCAGCTTCTATTCGTTTATTCTTTACGGCTTCTTTGACTTCATCACTGTTATCAACTTCTTTTTCTTTCATACAACTTATCAATTATTTCACATTTTCCTATCAACTCATAGATTAATTCCCTATTGTTCATCCAACCAGATCTTATTGACGCCGAAACATTATACGGTTACTTCTTATCTTTGGGCGCTCCAACAGCTGATGTTGTCAATAAGAGTTGTTATTTAGTTATTTCTTTTGTCATTCAGATGATGTTTTTGGAATCATAAGAGACAATATAGGCTAATAGGCTACATCACGTATGAGAGACAGACAGCGTAACGTTTTGGCGTGTTTGCTGGTTGAAATTGTACAAATTCGGCGAATTCCGTAAAAATAAGAGACATCAAACGTAAAATGAATAATTGTATAGTTATATACGTATTATAGAGTCAGACTGTTCTATGCTTCAAATATTAGTGAAGCATGATTGTTTTAGTAAGTTAATTAGAAGTATAATACTCCTACTTGATACAAAATGGAAATAGATAAGAATTACTAGATTAGATAAAAAATTTGTATATAATATGGGCGAACGATTTGAGTAAGGCCGCTATTACACGATAATAGTTCTATGTCATATATCTATTATCAAAGATATTATAATATGTTCTCTATAGGAGAACATATGACATAGAATATGATCATTTATAATATTTGGTTCATTACACGGTAATATTTCATCATCATAGATGTTTGATAATATAAATATGTCGTAGGCCGGTAATACACGATAATAGTTCTATGATCATAGTTGATCATATGGAAAGAGATGAAAATACGAAATCATATTTTTGTCTCTTTTCATATGATCAACTATGATCATAGAAATATTATCGTGTAATACCCGCCGTAGAACTATTATCTTGTAATACCCGCCATATCTAGAAATATGAAACAGGATTTGACAAACTTCTCCAAAATTTTCCTCTGAGAATCTAATATCCGACGAAAAGTTACTAAAACTGGAGAGTTTTGTGCTAACTTGTTGATAACGAAATGCTTTGAACAAATTTATCATAGAAATGCTTCACGATTGTAGGAAATAAAAGTTTTGATCGATTTCGGAAGAAAATGTATTATAAATTCAATTAACATTACTCTATTGGAAAATATATTGTGTTTGTCCTGTTATGGAAGTATTTGGAAGTTTTATTGTGATGTAAAAATAAATGAATCAAGTTATTGTATACATATTTGTTATCCTTCTCATCGGTTCAACTGTATACATCTTTTCTATCACTCTCTTCCACTCATTTTTCGCACTCTCTTCAACTCTCCCACTCATTCGCACTCTCTCACTCTCTCAATCATCCTTTCTCACTCTAACTCTCCTCTCCTTCTTCTTACCCTCCCCTCCAACACCGAAGACGTGAGTAAGCCTATCAGTATAGTTGAATTTAGTCTTGATGAATTTGAATCAGTGCCTGCCTATGCCGACCAACTTGGCTAATTTAGTCAGCAGTAGTCCGCCATAATATAGTGTATCCAAGCAAAGAAGACCCTCTGGCAAGATGGGAAAATGACTCCAGCTCGCTCAATATTGGTTCAAAAATTATCGATTCGGTCTCAAATTGTAGATCAGAAAATGTTTTCTACGATTTGAGATCAAATTCATATTTTTCGAACCAATATTGACCGAGCTGGAGTCATTTTCCTATCTTACCGGAGGGTCTTGTTCGCTTGGACAGAGTCTATCTGAATTTCAATAGCATCTTCACAGCGCCTATAGCTGGTGCCAAACATTAAGGCGGTTGGCGACTGACTGTTATCGATCCTCAGCTCTGTCAGGACAGTCCGCTAGCTGTCTTCAAACGCGAAACAGTATAGCTGGGCACGCCCTTGTTACAATGAACTCTCGCAGACAGCTCGCCGACTGTCCTGACAGAGCTGAGAGATAGTTGATAGTCAAACTCCAACCGCCAAAGTTTTTGTCACCAGCTACTCCAGAACAGCTCAAAGCTGTTTGATTTGATCGTGTGGTTAATATGCTGAGTGGGGTCCTTTCGTTTTCCTCACCTCCCCCTTCAATTCTTAGTGGGGGTTCTTCCCCCTTCAATTCTTAGTGGGGGTTCTTCCCCCCTTCACCAATCAACCCCCCCAACGCGAAACTTTGGGCCTCTCTTGAGTCGTCCTATGATTCAATTTCAATTACACAACTATAACCTACATGATGTAACTTAATAATTGACAAGACAAGTGTGAATAGGGATACAATATATTTCGATTTGAAAGTTACACAATACACATTTATCAGGGTATACTTCTTGTGTGTTTGTGTCTTACTATTAGGTTAGGTTGTCCTACTATTAGGTTTGAGGTGTACTGGATTATTAGTGTTATATTCAGTTTTGAGGATTTATTGAATGAATTGAGGTTCTGTTTCGGCGTCTCTTTGATTCCAATAATATAATTTAACAGCACTGGCGGCTCGTACCCACGAAACAGGTGAAGTGCCCGTATCTTTTACTGTACAGCACTTCACCTGTTTCGTGGGCACGAGCCGCCAGTGTTTAACAATAGGAATAGCGGATCACTATAGAATTAATATGGAGTTTAAGGTGTTTCGATGTCTCTTCGATTCCAATTAGGCTATTCAACAGTAGGAGTGGCGGACTACTATAGAATTAAGGAGTTTAATTCGTCTTAAGGCCTCTTTATATGGCGTATTTCAGATATGCAGTAGTTATACATAAGTCCAAAATTGATAAGCAATCAATATTTTGACAAAAACATATTCACAATATGTTGCTACAAAGTGGGGTTAGCTCATTTTTGATAATGCCGAGAACTGGGGAAAAACAATTATTGCCTCTCTGGAACTTAGTGTTATATTATATTTTATCATCAATTCAACATGAAAAATACCTAAGTTAGAGTGCTCTTGAAATGTTCAATCATTGATAAATAGAAATCAGTTCATTTCCAATATGGCGGCGTTACATGATCGTTTCCAATGTTTAGTATCAACGGGCTTCCTTCCTGTATCAGTTTTGTATCACGTTGTGGATTTTTTGTGTCAATAAGATTCTTCAATGTAAGTTTGTGTATCAATTTTTAACTTACTCACTACTGATTATTTTTAAAATAATTACCACTGAGTATCGCCACTGTGTATAGTCTGTCCAAGTAAAAAAGACCCTCTGGCAAAACGGGAAAATGACTCCAGCTCGGTCGATATGAGTTCAAGAATTATAAATTTGGTCTCAATTGTAGAACAAATAGTTTCCTACAATTCGAGATCAAATTGATACTTTTTCAACCAATATTGACCGAGCTTGAGTCATTTTCCCATCTTGCCTGAGGGTCTTCTTTGCTTGGCCAGACTATAACATTAGACGCCTTCATGAAAGGCCTTATATTACTAAATACAGTAAGATGAAGTACTGGAAGTTTAATTTATGGATGAATAAAACTCATTTATCAATATATATTCATTAATACTTTATTCAATATACAGTACAGATGATGTACTCTGTCCAAGCAAAGAAGACATTCTGGCAAGATGGGAAAATGACTCCAGTTTGGTAAAATATTAGTTAAAAAATGATTTATTCAGTCTCAATCGTAGGAAACATTCTGCAATTTACGTTCAAAAATTATAAATTTAGTCTCAAATTGTGGGAAACATTTTTATCTCAAATTTGAAATAATTTTTATTATTTATGAGTCAATATTGACCGAGTCATTTTCTCATCTCTCGAGAATGTTTTCTTTGCTTGGACTGACTAGAATGATGGAGATCGAATTTTCCTCTCTTTTTTCTGTGGCATCACGAATCTCGAGAGCCTCTCAGCAAAAACGCCTGAAATGTAAAGATGGCAGCTCTATAATTATAATATTGACACAGCTTTTCAAATGTGGCAAGGCTTGCAGAGCTAACGAGACAAACCGTTGACTGAATTTCGAATGCGGGGAATGTAGGCTACAATGAAAACCGAATTTGAGATTTTTTTCTGAGATCTGTTTCGTATTTCGTTAATCTTTTCTACTGTCTCTTTTTTCTATTCTTCTTTCCTTTTTCAACATATCTTACTTATTCTCATTTTTCTTGTGTTTGCTCTTCTCCTCCTCCTATAGTCTGTCCAAGCAAAGAAGACCCTCTGGCAAGATGAGAAAATGACTCCAGTTCGGTCAATATTGGTTCAAAAATTATTGATCTGATCTTAATTGTAGGAACCATTCTGATCTACAATTTGAGACCAAGTCAATAATTTTTGAACCAATATTGACCGAGCTGGAGTCATATTCTCATTTTGCCAGAGGGTCTTCTCTGCTTGGACAGACTATACATGTGGTGTGTCTGGTTGTTCAGTGAAACGGTTGCTAGGTGATTGTGATGTTAAGTCACAAACACTATGGACTGATTTCGAATGGGTGGCCAGATTGTGAAAGGCAAGGCAAATGGAACCTAGCTCCACTGGGTAGCTCCCCACAAAAGTCATATGCATATATTTCCCCCCTCTCCAATTGTACTTTATGTATTTGTATGCATTTGTATTTGTGCAGAAATGTAGTGGAGGGTTAAGTGTAAAAGAGGGCGTGCTGCGTCCTAACTTCGCCCTCCCGGGTTATTGAATAAAGGCAGCCATTCTATTCTATTCTATTCTATTCTATTCTATTCTATTCTATTCTATTCTATTCTATTCTATTCTATTCTATTCTATTCTATTCTATTCTATTCTATTCTATTCTATTCTATTCTATTCTATTCTATTCTATTCTATTCTATTCTATTCTATTCTATTCTATTCTATTCTATTCTATTCTATTCTATTCTATTCTATTCTATTCTATTCTATTCTATTCTATTCTATTCTATTCTATTCTATTCTATTCTATTCTATTCTATTCTATTCTATTCTATTCTCATTCTATTCTATTCTTCTATTCTATTCTATTCTATTCTATTCTATTCTATTCTATTCTATTCTATTCTATTCTATTCTATTCTATTCTATTCTATTCTATTCTATTCTATCTATTCTATTCTATTCTATTCCTATTCTATTCTATTCTATTCTATTCTATTCTATTCTATTCTATTCTATTCTATTCTATTCTATTCTATTCTATTCTATTCTATTCTATTCTATTCTATTCTATTCTATTCTATTCTATTCTATTCTATTCTATTCTATTCTATTCTATTCTATTCTATTCTATTCTATTCTATTCTATTCTATTCTATTCTATTCTATTCTATTCTATTCTTCTTCTATTCTATTCTTCTATTCTTCTATTCTATTCTATTCTATTCTTCTTCTATTCTATTCTATTCTTCTTCTATTCTTCTTCTTCTTCTTCTTCTTCTTCTTCTTCTTCTTCTTCTTCTTCTTCTTCTTCTTTCTTCTTTTTCTTTTTGTTCTGAGAAAGAAAGAGTAGTAAGAAAGAAACATTTTTCCAACTTTTTATCAACATTTTTCTCTCCTTTAACCTTCATTTTCTCATAAAATGTAAAAAACAATAATATGATAATGAAGAAAGTTGAAGAAGGTAGAAGGAAAAGAGAAAGAAAGAGTAGTGAGAGAGAAATATTCTTTTAATTCTTCCTCAACTTTTTTCTCTCCTTTAACCTTCATTTCCTCATAAAATATAAAAAAAACAAACTATGATTCACTAGCATTAAAGGCAGAACTAAGATCACCACTAAAGTTAGATTGAAATAGATTTATTACGGCGAAGTATTATTGGAATAGAGAAATATGTTCTTCTCTAAGTAATATGGAATCTATTTAAAGAATGAATTCAATGATTAGAATCGATGGCGAAGAGGAAAACTTGAATGTTGTTATGAACTTCATGTAAGAGGAATGTTGAGCGAAAGGATTGATAAGAAGAGAAAATACGAATTGAGAACGGCTAAAAATACACTGGCGGCTCGCGCCCGCCAAACAGGCGAAGTGCTGTACAGTAAAAGATACGAGCACTTCACCTGTTTCGTGGGCGCGATCCGCCAGTGAATTATCAAAAAGAAAAGGTGAGAAAAAACGAGCAAAAAATTAAAACCAATAAGGGCGAAAATCGTCAATATTCAAGTCGTCTGAAGCAAATATTCACCCTTTTATATTTATAGAACATCGTCATTCTCAGTCTGTTTCGCAAGCTCTACTGAATAATAAAAGGGACCTTGCTTCGCTCCGTGAATTTTTACAATAAATTAATCATTTGCGAAAAAGGCAGTCATCGATAGGAGATGGTGCTGATTTTCTTCTTCTTCTTCTTCTTCTTCTTCTTCTTCTTCTTCTTCTTCTTCTTCTTCTTCTTCTTCTTCTTCTTCTTCTTCTTCTTCTTCTTCTTCTTCTTCTTCTTCTTCTTCTTCTTCTTCTTCTTCTTCTTCTTCTTCTTCTTCTTCTTCTTCTTCTTCTTCTTCTTCTTCTTCTTCTTCTTCTTCTTCTTCTTCTTCTTCTTCTTCTTCTTCTTCTTCTTCTTCTTCTTCTTCTTCTTCTTCTTCTTCTTCTTCTTCTTCTTCTTCTTCTTCTTCTTCTTCTTCTTCTTCTTCTTCTTCTTCTTCTTCTTCTTCTTCTTCTTCTTCTCCTCCTTCTTCTTCTTCCTCCTCTTTCTTCCTCATTTCTTACTTTTATCCTCCTTCTCCCACTTCCTGTTTCTCATGTTCTCCCTCAACATCTCTATAACTTTTTACTTTTTCCATCTCTATGTTGTATAACTTCTTCTCTATACTTCCTCTCAACTTCTCCTCTATAACTTCCCCTTCTACAACTTCTTCCTCCTCCTCTACCCCATTCTATCGCTCTTCTCCTCTCTCTCTCTCTCCTCCGACCATTCTCTCCTTTGTCATCATCATCATCATCTTCACGCCCCATCATTTCGCTCGGCTACCCATCCGTTATTTCGTCACTCAACAATTACCATTTAAATTGCGTTGTTTGCAGTTTACACCGCGCGCCTCCCACAAACTTCGTTCCCCGTTATCAGCTGATCGCTTTCTCTTGATTATCCCCTCCCCTCTTTCAAAATTTAGTCACCTCCCCCCCTCAACTTAAAGGAGGCTCGTGACGTCATTCCATTATGGAACAAACACATGGGACACCCGAAGAATCTAGAAACCATTGTATTTGACAAGACTGCATTCCGTTTTGTCTAAAAAGCGAACCCAATCGTTGCAATTCCATGTTGCGTATCTTTTGTGTTAATGAGCTTCCTTTCTGTAAGATTGCGTATCAATTTCCCACTTTTGTATCACTGCTGCGTATCAGAATGCCGCCGTGTAAGGAGGCCTTTATCTGTTCCAGTGTAGGCTAACTGTATGAAAAAGGCAAAGAAGGTAATATCTGTATTATATCTATTTTTATTATCTTTTTCATGAAACCTATAACTAACTGTATCAGCTGTATCTACTAGCTGTAGCAGTGTAACTGAGAAAATGAATTGTTTCCCAGATATAGTCTGTCCAAGCAAAGAAGACCCTCTGGAAAGATTGGAAAATGACTCCAGCTCGGTCAATATATGTTCAAGAATTATAAATGAAGTCTTAATAGTAGATCGAATTGTATCCTACAATCTGAGATCAAATTGATAATTTTTGAACCAATATTGACCGAGCTTGAGTCATTTTCCCATCCTGCCAGAAGGATGCTGATCCTGAACAGACTATATATCTATCTGTAGCTTTGTGGGTTAAGTGGAAGAGGGACCTCTTGTGCCTCAATTTCGCCCACATCACTTGTGTTGTACAAAGTGGGAAATAAAGACATTCATCTATCTAATATATCTATAATATTCACTAAATATACAGTATCTACTAACGGATTGTGAATCTATTGTGTGACAGAGCTGAGATTGAAAAAAATCCATTCGTCAATCGCCTTGAATTTCGGCCCCAGTTGAGTTAGAATCAATCAAGACCGACGGAATATTGAGTGTTGGTTTTGACTGATTAGAATTTGGTTCTGATACAATATTGACTTCGTTAACTTCAAGTGTTGGGAAAACGTATCTTTGAGATTGATTTTCCCAAAAAAGAGGAATCTTGGGTTCGATTTGCTCAAAAAATCAGACACCAAGTTGAGGTTGTAATAGGCTACAATTAAATAGAATTCCTCCAACTGGAAGTGTTCAATTCCCCCAGAAACGTGAAGACCTGGTTCCTGGTTTAGGTTGTTCAGGAATTATTCCATCAAGTCGAAGTGTTTGAAAACATAATCTGGAACCCTTCTTCCTCAAAAAGTGGAGACCAATCTATGTCCATAACAATTTCATCGGTTCAAGTTTCAACTTAACAGACATGACCAAGCTTGGAATTTAGGTTATTTGGAATTGAAATGAAATACCTGAGCTGGAAGTGTTGACTTGTAATTTCGAAGAGAACAAGTTCAGATTGTTGTTTGTTTACTTGTACTTTGTACTTTACTTTGTACTGCACTTTGTACTGCACGTTGTACTGTACGTTGTACTGCACTTTGTACTGTACTTTGTACTGTACTTTGTACTGCACTTTGTACTGTACTTTGTACTGTACTTTGTACTGTACGTTGTACTGTACTTTGTACTGTACGTTGTACACTTTGTACTGTACTTTGTTCACTTGTTTACTTAACAATATTGTACTTAACGAGCTTCTATTTCTAATGAGATATAGCCTACAGATCCACGTGGATGACAGACATTGAATTTTTTTTACGGTTGAGTTATTATCCTGGTTATCTGTGGATAACATTGGTCGTAGCCTAAATCTGGTGGAAATAGATCGTATTTGTTTTTGAAGTTCATTTTGTCTTGAAATTTTTCATCAAAGTCATGAATCACTTGATTACATCAGAGACTTGTCAAATTTAGTTCAAAATCTTGGTTTTGCTATCAGCAAATATTAAAGGCAATTAATAATTTTGATATAACTTATAAGACAAATCAATGTTTGGTTCGGAGTATTCTATTTCTTTTAAAAATCGACTTTGAGATCATGATCATTTTTCCATTTGAAATACTAAGTTCGATTTAATAGAACAGATCCAAGATGGCGGAACAAAATTTTTAATGTCAAATTTTGGCTTTCAATTTTAGTACGATATCTTATGTACATGAAACTCTCATCCACTCTGTATAGCCTAGTAGAATTACGTTAATAAGTTATTTACTGACATGAGAATGATAGCATTCTTCATTTCATAAATTGTATAGAATATCCAGCTCAGTCTGATTAATACGCAAAAATACCATTCCTCCAACCACAACCAGTGATAATCAAGTGAAATATAGTGATAATGGAGCTATTATTTGGTTAATCTATGCCTCAGCAGAAATATTCTACTGTACTCCAAAATCATCATTCACGGAATCCAACAATAATTCCGACATTCCAATGCATCATGTCCAGTTCAACAGAACGCCGCTAGAATGTGTTCTAACTAATTCGTGTAACCTCCTAATTGGCGGTACACGTATAATAAGATGGAGGATCACCATTAAATGTAACTCGAGTCCTTATAGTCGTTTTGAAAATACTTCTTACTCGTGGGGATCTGGGGAGAAGCAACATGTGGGGATTGAGCTGGCGCAGTGTTGCCATTGCCTCATTGATACGAATGCATCAGTTTACTCGAATGCCTCAATCCACGCACTAGACACAGACAAGCTAATCTAGTAGTTCTTCCTTGCTCGGAGCATTTCTAAAAATGCACCTGTGCGTATGGGAGTGGAAAGTTGACAACAGTGCGGTTAGCGTTTCGATTCTATTGGCTGAGCAGACTCTCTCTCTCCCATTGAAGAGAGGACTCCCCTCCAGTCGAAGTAAGAAGTTGAATCAATTCAACTATAGTTACATCATGTAATAGTTATAACATTTTTACTCAACATTCGACTTGTAATTGTGTTTTGGATAGGGAACACAAAGGTTTTGAAGGTGGAAGCTACATGAAATAGAGAGTATATCTATTAGAATGAAGGCAGCAAACAGTCTGGTCGAGCGAAGAAGACATTCTGGCAAGATGGAAAAATAACTGCAGCTCCGTCAATATTGGTTCAAAAACTATAAACTTGGTCTCACATTATAGAAAACAATGTTTCCTACTATCTGAGACCAAATTCATAATTTTTGAATCAGTATTGACCGAGCTAGAGTCATTCTCCCATCTTGCCAGAATGTCTTCTTTGCTCGACCAGTCTATATTATACTGCCACGATCATAATGTACTGCATGGCAAAAATAATGCGTGTATAGGCTGTCCAAGCAAAGAAGACATTCTGGCAAGATAGGAAAATTACTCCAGCTCGGTCAATATTGGCTGAAAAATGATACATTTGGTCTTGAATTGTAGTAAACATTTCGATCTACAACTTGAAACCAAATTTCTAATTTTTAAACCAATATTGACCGAGCTGGAGTAGCCTAATTCTTTAATCTTTCCAGAATACCTTCTCTGCCTGGACTGATTATAACACCACTACCAACTGTTTTGTTTGTAGCAGCTAACCCAAAACTCGATCTCTGTTATGGTGGGGGGTTACAAGGGGTATTTTGGAGGGAAGGGGGCAGATGGGAAAGGGAGGGGGTATCTAAAGGACCCCTGTGGCTGAGTTCCAGCTATTCCAAATCCAGAGCCTACTACTAGGCAACTAAAGTTGATATCGCAGCCTATAAATCAGGGGGACACCCTGTGCTTGCCCCCCTTCCCCCCTACTTTTGAATGCGGCCCCCCACCCCAGCATCCCTAAAATACAATTCTGCTCTTTATCACCGATCCACGCGTATAATACATAGCGAATAATACGCGCGCACAACCCCCCCTCAAACACTACTTAGCTGGCTACTTTATATTTTGGTGAATTAGGTTGGGGTTGTAGGTTTGGTGTGAAATGTGCAGTAAGAGGCTATTGAATTCTGATCTTTCTATAGACTCCTTCTGTTTTCCAACTTACACTCCGTAAGTGAGGAGACTGGGGTAAAAAAATAATGAATTTCTCTACAATTAAGTAGATTTTTCATTTTTTCCTATCCTCCTCCATTTACTCCCTTTTGAGCTCGCTTTTCCACCAATTTTCATTTTTTCATCAACCTTCGGTCTCTCTTTTTCACCATTTTCCCTACACTTTTCTCCACCATTGACCTCTACTTACCCTCCCACACGATACTTCTACTTTTCTTCTTTTTCCTCTCTTTTTCCTCTTCTTTGTTCTTAATTTTCGTTCATATTCTTCCATTGTTCTTGTTTTTTTGTTAATTTTCTCTTATTGTTCTTGTTTCTCTTGTTCTTATCCTTCTTCATCTTCTCCTACTTTTTCTTCTACTTTTCCTTCTTCTTTTCCTTCTCCTCCTCCTTCTTCTTCCTCTTCCTCTTCCTCTTCTTCTTCTTCTTCTTCTTCTTCTTCTTCTTCTTCTTCTTCTTCTTCTTCTTCTTCTTCTTCTTCTTCTTCTTCTTCTTCTTCTTCTTCTTCTTCTTCTTCTTCTTCTTCTTCTTCTTCTTCTTCTTCTTCTTCTTCTTTTCTTCTTCTTCTCCTTCTTCTTCTTCTTCTTCTTCTTCTTCTTCTTCTTCTTCTTCTTCTTCTTCTTCTTCTTCTTCTTCTTCTTCTTTTTCCTCTTTTCTTCTTCCTTTTCTTCTTCTGCTTCTTCTTCATCTTCTCCTTCATCTTCTTCATCTTCTCCCCTTTCTCCTTCTGCTGTTTCTTCTTTATACCTTCTGCTTCTTTCCCCTTCTGCTGTTCCTTCCTACTACCTTCTCCTCCTAATCCCTTTTGCTCTCTACTCTTGTTCGCTATCCCTTCTCCTACTTCACATCTCTACTCCCAACACTCAATCACTTCTCATATTATTACAGACCGAGTTACACTCCCAGACATTATTTTCCCCCCTATTGTATAATAAAGGGACAAGTTTATTCTCCCTATTACAATAATCATTCATGTATTCTGAACTTATTATTTCTAGGTAAGGGCAATAATTTTATTGGTACTTCACACCCGTAAAAGCAATAAGTATAATGTTATTGTTATGAATCAATACGGAATATAAAGGCAATAGGTGGTATAGTCTGTCCAAGCAAAGAAGACCCTCTGGCGAAATGAGAAAATGACTCCAGCGCAGTCAATATTGGTTCAAAAAATATTCATTTGTTCTCAAAAATTTTAGATCAGAATGTTTCCTACGATTGAGACCGAATCAATAATTTTTGAACCAAAATTGACCACGCTGGAGTCATTTTATCATTTCGCCAGAGGGTCTTCTTTGCTTCGACAGACTGTACTTGTGGTTCTCTTTGTGGTGGTTCTCTCCTATCTTGTAAATATTTATACAATTACATTATTACACAATACTTCATTTGTAGATCTATTGAAAAAATCCGTGCTGAATATTATTGGGGAGAAATCCAAAAAGATTACATCAGTAATTCAAGTTTCCATTAATACAAGTCGCGGGCACATGTCGGACAAAAGATCATGTATAAACTTGTATGGTATTCATATTGAGGAATCTTTCTTTCTTTTGAGGAATTCTTCCAACATCTGTGCCGTAATTCAGTTATTTATCCATATGATAAGTAAAAAATACAAAGTAAACAAACTTCATATTCATTTAGCGAAGATATTCAAGCCGTTAATAACCGCGTTAAAAATGAGAGTTATTTCAATTTTCATTGTAACATTCCTCACAGTTCTATCAATTTGCCAAATTCAATCGTTGCCGTGCAAATCCAAGAATCGAATCAGCAGGTAATTTCAAAATTATCTGATTCCAATTATTAAATTTTTGGAAGTTATTCTTGAATATTTTTGAGGAGACCAGGTTTTTGTATCAACCAATCAACCAGTACAAGCAAAGTCAACACTATACCACAAAATTAGAAAGATTTGTTAATATCTGTTGAAGCTGTATTTAAAAAAGCTTTAGATCTACATCGCTTCTTGTATTGAATTGAAATAATAATTGTGTGGACCACTATAATCAAACCACAAAATATTAGATAGGAACTTTTTTATCTAAAACATCAAGATATTAAATTATAGGCATAGTTTATAACAAGTTGCAATTTCTTCTTCCTATTTGTGCTCGAGTTTTTTAGAAATAGAAACCCAAATCTAGTAGTAGGTTAATTACAGCACCAATATAACTATAGTCAATCCAAGCAAAGAAGACCCTCTGGCAAGATGGGAGAATGACTCAAGCTTGGTTAATATTGGTTTAAAAATTATCAATTTGATCTGAAATTGTTGAAAACTATTTGATGTACTATTAAGACCAAATTTATAATTCTTGAACAAATATTGACCAAACTATAGTCATTTTCCCATCTTGCCAGAGGGTCTTCTTTGCTTGGACAGGTATACCTTCGTTCGAATTCAATCCAAAAGTAAACATAAATTCATCATACTCTTTATGAAGTTATTGCATTCATGCATCATTTCATTCTATTCTATATATTCTATTATATAATTTCTATATATTTCCTTATTCTATATATAATTTCTTCCTTCTAGATACGTCCAAATCTCCTACGAAGACGACCCACTGTCAGGATCTTGCGAACGGGACTCTGAAAACGAAGAGGCACTTCTGCCTCTATCATTGGGAGCCTACCCCGACATGGACCTTTTCGCGCATGAGTTGGAGAGAGAGGGCGAGCGAGCCAGAGACACTAGACAGAGACGCGAGATCGGACCAGAGCCCAGGGCGAGGAGGGTGAAGAGGGAGAGAGAGCTGAACTGGGAGAGTGCGTACTAAGATTGGGAAAGTACCCAATACGTACGAGTGCGTACTAAAATTTGGTGTAAATTTTATCGTAATTCATTGATAGTGAATTAGTTGTGAAATTTGGTTGTAAATTTGATAGTGTTGGAATTCATTGATAGTGGGTTGGAGAAATCAATAACGATGAATCAAATTATGAAGGAGATTGGGAAGAGATGTGTGAATCATTTTTAGAGGTTAATTATTCGAGAAAAAAATTAGAGAGAGTGGAGTATGAAGGATTATTAAGAAGATAAATAGAAATGAGAGGAAGAGCATTCACTTTAATACTGTTTAGATTTTTAAACGGTTTTTATAGTTTTCTAATTCTTTAAGTTTCAAGGTGTTGAACTATTTTTGATGAAAAATATTGAAAAAATCGGTAGGTAATCCACAGTTATATGAAAAGAACTGACGTTAATGATTTTGATTAGGAATTACGATTGGATTAGGCCTACTGGGATACGCTAATTTGAATTGATATTGTAAAGCAGTTGATGGGAAACATAGAATTTCAACGTGTAATTGTGGTTTTTGGTCCATGTTCGTTTCAAATATTTGAAGAAATAATGGAGGAAATGATTGTATGGATAATAGCCTACATTTATGAGAGTAGGATACTGTCAATTCTGTAAAAATCTAAAATATTGAAAACATTCGGAGTGATTGAATGAGTCAGTTGAAAACTGTATTCATCCATTTAAAAGTGTTTTGAAATTTGTGAACAATATTGATCATTATACTTGAATGAAATTATTTCACCTGTGTAGGTTATGCAGTCAATTGAAATAGAATTACGTATATACTGATGACCATCTCATTTGTTTCAAAATTGACCAAATATGAATATAGGTAGGCCTATAGATTTGATCAGTAAATATTGAAAACATATTTTCAAATAATACTATTTATCAGTAAATATTTATTTTTAAAACTCAATATTAATGTTCAAATGAATACCAAGGAATAAATTGCTCATGATTTGATTAATGTGAATCTATGTATTCTATTCTTATGTACTTGATACTGGTTTTCTTTGATTTTCCATGCTTCCTGCTTAGATCGCTAACTTCCTGCTTCCTGCTAGAACAATGGATGGGAGTTAAAAATCAAATGATTAAAGCAATATTCCAAAAGAAAGGTAACATCTGACAAGCTTTTTCATTAATCGAAACATTTCTGAAGCTTGATAAAATCTCTTCATAGAATCAAGGTTTCCCTACATTTTTCCCTAATAATAAATTTGTTTAGAACGAAAAATGTAGGAAGAAGATGATGGGAAGGTAGGCAACAAAAAGCAATAATGCTATAAAAATGAAAAAGGAGATTAAAAAAGTATAAAAAGAGTAGAATGAGAAGAAGGAGGATAAAGAGAAGAGAGAGAGAGAGAAGAGGTTGTTGAAGAGACAACCAAACAATCTGATTGATCACCACTGTCTTATGACCACTGAATCCCCCCCTCCCCCTCTTGAAGAATCCCCTCCACACCAGACATAGTCTGTCCAAGCAAAGAAGACATTCTGGCAAGATGGGAAAATGACTCCAGCTCGGCCAATATTGGTTCAAAAATTGAATATTTGATCTCAAATTGTAGATAACAATATGGTCTATTATTTGAGAATAAATTTATAATTTTAGAACCAGTATTGACCGTGCTGGAGTCATTCTCCCATCTTGCCAGAGGCTCTTCTTTGATTGAACAGACTCTACCCTCCAAATTATCAGGCTGTCAGCATTTCATCATCTCAGCACTGACAAGACTACCTCTTGGTTTATTTCAAATTCCTCTTCCCCTTTCTACCTCTCTCCTTCTCTCCTCCTTCTTCCCCTTCTTTCTTCCAATTTCCTTCTTCATTCTCTTTTTACCCTTTCCTTCATTCTCCAACCTCTCCCTCTCTTTCTTCTTCCTTATTCTTTTTTCCACTTCCTTTCTCCTTTCTTCTTTCACCCACCCTCTTTTCTCTTTCTCATCTTCCACTCATCCTCTTCCTTCTTACTCGCTTCTTCTTCTTCCTCGTTCCTCTCTTCTTTCGTCCTCCCTACCTCTTTCTTCTCCTCCTACTTTCTTCCCTATTCTTTCCTCTTACTCCCTTTCTTCTCTTCCTTTCACCCTTCCTATTCCACTTCCGCCCTCCTTCCTTATTCTCTCTCACCTCCTCTTCCACACCTTCCTCCCTACCTACTTTCCTCCCTCCCTTCTGGTCCGTCCAAGCAAAAAAGACATTCTGGCAAGATGCGAAAATGACAACAGCTCGGTAAATATTAGTTCAAAATTGATAAATTCAGTTTCTAATTGTACATCAGAATGTTATCTTCAATTTGAGGCCTCAAATTTTGAACCAATATTGACCGAGCTGGAGTCATTTTCCCATCTTGCCATAATGTCTTCTTTGCTTGGAGTTGGGAAAATCCTTCCTCCCCACCACCCATCATTCCCCTCCCTTCCTCTTGTGACGAAAATTACTCCACGTCAATCTTGCAGCCGCCGCGTGATTCGAGAATTAATTTGATTTTCTAATTAAAGTCAACAGAAAATAATTAATTGATTAAATAGAGATGAATTCATTACGCAAGTCAATAATTGAAAGCCTGTAAGCTGTGTTTACTCGATTAAATTTTTTATCGCCTAGCATCCAGTAAGTTAACATCGAATTAATTGCAGATTGGGGAGGTGAACTACACATTTCGTATTCAATCATCAAGTGGTGCGTTATAATATCCAATTTTTTGTATTTGGCCACCGTATCTGGTGGAATGTTAGTTCTAAAGACAACATGGGATTTGTTAATAGTATATTACATAATGAGTGTGGAAAAGGCGTTTTTACAAACGAATAATTATGTTCTCCAAACGAGCGGTACGCGAGTTTGGAAAATAATTATGAGTTTGTAAACTTTTCCACACGAATTATGTACATTTTCTTCGTCATACTAGACTGAGAAGGATTTAATAAAACCTCAAACAGCTGAAAACATTAACTGAAGCCAACATAACCTCAACACAACACTAGCAGTAGCACAAAACAAACGCAAACAGTGAACTGTCATGGCGGCTCGTTCGACTCGTTTATTCATACGTCGGAGTTTGGAAAAAACAGCTGTGCTAGATTTCCATTGCTGTAATTATCATCGTGATGATGACTAGTGCTGTAATAATCATCAAAACGATTATTCCCGCATTCAGAACAGCTTATATTTGATTATCCTGTAAACGGCAATTTCCCAAATGAAAATCTAGCTTGGAAAGTTGTGTATTACATATGAATATAGTGAAAAATACTTTAAAACTATGCAAAATATATTCAGGTACAATAAAATTTCTCATGATTGATGAAGAGATTTTTCATGTAAAGTATGACTCAAGTATTTAATATGTAGGCGAGGAATTTACACAGATCTTCCACGGTATATATTTTAGTATATATATTTTTATATAAATTAGTCTGTCATATGAAAAGAATTGGAAATATGGTTTCATGTTTTCATTCCTTTTCATTCGAGATGATGAAAATATAATTACAGGTACACTCGCTTCGCTCACCTTCTCCGCCTAACCCAGGGGCTCCGCCCCCTGGACCCCCGACAGTATAGGCAGTGTAAGTGAGTCAAACACTCGCTTCGCTCGCCTGCAACACCTCTGTCAGTGTCAGCTGAGACAAACAGGCTCGCTTTGCTCGCCTGCAAATTCCGTTCATTAGGGGTCTCAAATTTATTGAGCACAGCATTTCTACACCTAATCTGGACCTGTTTACCTAATTGCAACATTTTCTGCCAATTTGTTCTAGAGAAATAAAAAAAAAAAACTCTGAAAATCCCGAAAAATAGTAAAACGCTAATATTGAGCGTAACCTTGGGAACTATATCGGACATATTTTGAAACTTGATTCAATATCTTCCAAATCAATTCATCTATAATCTCGCTGAACCATTGAATTTACAGTAAGCATTGATCGTATCAAGGCGGAAGATATGCAACCCGCAACACATCTACAATTTTGAAAACCTTATTTTAAAATAACTCTTTAAAAAACTCTTCAAAGAAAGTTTCTTTAGTACACTGATGATGATTTGAACACATCGAAACAATTGTTTGTACTCAATAAAATTCTCTGTGATATAGACAATATTGTGCTATTTCATTATTCTGAAATTGAAGGAAATATAATATGAATGCATGTAGATATAGTCTAAAGCCAAGACTCAAAATGAGCATGTTATTATTAATTATTTAATAAAAAATCAGGACTATGATACTACGAGTATCATTGTCGTAGCATGGCTGTACTAGTATGGAAGTTTTTAACAAGTCAGTAATTTCATCAAAGCTTATCACTTCTATTGTATTAAATTTGATGACAAACTTGTTTTAAAAATACCCTTTTGTTAAGAGCTTGCAATTTTGTGAAACTCTGTTTCCTGTTTCGAGCATTCAGGTCATCAAACACAATTTCATATTTCATATTTCATATTTTTTTATATTTCCCCTGCTACCCCCATATTTCCCTCAACCACTCCCACATATTCCTCTACCAATCACTTCCAAATCCCCCTAATCTCCCCAATACTAAGCCAATGATCATTCCCCCTCCCAATCACTCGTTAACTATACTCAAATCAATGTAATTTCCAACATGGTAATACGTAAAAGATGGGGAAGACAAAATAATCTAATTCGAAAGTTACATCAGATAAAGTATAAGCCCCCTAACAAAAGCAAGCCTGATGATGTATTGATATCCGAGTGGCCGGAGCTAAAGTCTGTCCAAGCAAAGAAGACCCTCTGGCAAGATGGGAGAATGACTCAGGGTCGGTCAATATTGGCTCAAAAATTATCAATTTGATCTCAAATTGTAGATCAGAATGTTTCCTACAATTTAAGACCAAATTGATAAATTTTGAACCAATATTGACCAAGCTGGAGTCATTTTCCCAACTTGCCAGAGGGTCTTCTTTGCTTAGACAGACTATTTCCAATGGTTTTACGATGATTTTCAATTCAATACAATGCGTGACAGAGTTATTGCCCTATGACAGTGGCGACTCGGGTGGAACAGGTGAAGTGCTGTACATTAAAAGATACAGGCACTTCACCTGTTTCGTGGGCACGAGCTGCCAGTGCCCTATGATGCACACAGTAACTCAGTAGCTTATTAGGATGTGTTCCCCAAAATAGATGGTAGGATTGCAAACGGTTGCCAAATTTAATGATCAGTATCATCTTTATTTAATCAATTTACATAAAATATACGTACGGTGGATTGCAAAGACGTTATTCAAACATTGATTTGTGCTGAACATCGTCCAAGCACCAAATCGGTTTGTAAAAACTATGTTCAAGAATAGACTATTAATATTATAATATACTAATACATTTAAATACTAGTAAAAACTTTTATGCCAGGTTTTTCCAAGTACTCGCAAAGTTGAGAGACCCTCAAATTTTGATGAACAGCTGACATTTTCTCTGCATAGTATAGAAAATGTAAACTTCAGGTTCCCTAAAATTTGAGTGTGCTTGGAAAAACCGGGCATAAGACTAGTAATATTTATAAATACTACAGCCATATTGAGAACCTGCTGAATAGGTGGTTTTTCAGTTGAATGAAAAGACAAGATGTTGTCAAACCACTGATTTATTAAAAGATTCGAGATGTTTTCAGTTGTTTTACCTCACTTCTTGGTCAAGTAAGATGTCAAAGTTGCAAAAGATATATTATGTACGTTGAGCTAAGAACTCAATTTTGAAGCTAAGCAAATAATATATTCAAAGCACTAATGTTACAGCTCTGATTAGATGAAAGATCTATTGAAAAATAAAGAGATTAGAGAGAAAAGATGAATAGTTGTTCAAAGTATTGAAATGAGGAACAAAGGAGAGGAAGAAGGAATAACCAAAAATTCATCCTTAGTATAAGGATAGAATAAAGATAATAAGGTTAGGTGATAATAGTATGTCCAAGCAAAGAAGACATTCTGGCAAGATGGAAAAATGACTCCAGCTCGGTTGATTTAACGTCGAAAATTGAAACTTGATCTCAAATTGTAGAAAACATTCTGTTCTACAATTTGAGTCTAAATTGATAATTTTTGAACCAATATTGACCGAGCATCAGTCATTTCAAATCTTGCCAGAATGTCTTCTTTGCTTGAACAGACTATACAACAGGAACAACAAAAAGGTATCACCATTGAGTATGAATATATACTCTTATTTGCTTAAAATATACTTATATTCATACTCAATAGTTTCACATAGCCTACTACTAGAATCATGGAGAATTAAATTTATGAATGAAAGAGGAATAACCTAGAAGTTATCCAGACTGCCAGAATAACTGACAAAGGAAAGGGAGAGAAAGAAGGAGAGGACAAAGAGAAAGGAGCAAGGAGTTGTCCGAGGTAGCCGAAAGTCCGGAAGTGGTGAACTGACGAGTTGCTTTTGAGCTGCTTCCGCCTTTCTGAGGTTGTGCTTGATCAAAAACCGACAAAGCAACCTCAAGTACTACACTAGCGCTGAGCTCAACGGTGGCAACGGATGGAACTAGCTACAGAGACTGTATTATACAGTCTCTATAGAACTAGCTAACAGTAAGACCTTCAAACATAGAAGAAGAGATGGATTAATAATCTAATATTCACTTACTAATGAACACTATATACAATGAACTATGTAGTAACTTATTAATAGAATTCAAGATTCAAGATTCAAGATTCAAGATTAGTTTAATTGGCCGTCAGGCTACATGAGCAATAGGGAAGTCATAGGTACATACAATTGTCATAAGTACATACAATTGTCATAAGTACATACAATTACAAAGTATCACATAAAAACATAATATTCGTCTCTAGAATTGCATGAAAATATTGAAGTCACATGAGGAAAATTATTGACAATTCATACAAAAACGTACTCATGGACCAAAGTCAAAAACATAAATTTTGTGAATTCAAGTCACTGGAGTTACAGAGATAGGGAACAATATTTTATATTCTATAGAACACATTCAAGTTAAAAATTCAGATACTCCTCAAGTGAGTAAAAGGCGTTACCTTTGGGATGAATAGATATAGTTTTTTTTAATTCATTGAGAGGCAGATCCCTGGTTGTCAGAGGCAGTTTATTATATAATATGAATGATACGTGTCTTAGGAATGGTTTATGACATAACCTTTTTTGTTAACAGTTCTGTGCTATGAAGCCTGTTGTAGGCCTACTCTTTGATGTGGAAAAACTAAATAAAGATGAATATGAATATAAATTAATATATATCAATGAAAAATCACAGACATAAATCAATAAAACCACAACCACTGAAATGAATCCATTTTTCATCTGTGAGGAAAAATAGTCTGATTTAGGAGGTATGGTGATTATTTATTTATTCAATATTATCTGATATGATATTATCTTGTCGATCAAAGAAGACATTCTGGCAAGATGGGAAAATGACTTCAGTTCGGTCAATATTTGTTCAGAGATCATAAATATGTGATCTTAATTTGTAGAGGAGAATATCTTCTACAATTTTCAAACAACGTTATAATTTTGTAATCAAGATTGAACGAGCTGTAGACATTTTCCCATCTTGTCAGAATGTCTTTTTCGCTCGACCAGACTATAACAAGTTGGTTAGCTTCATTAATGGGAATTAATGAATAATTTTCGAGAATAAATTATTTTTCATAACGCCTTTTATAATGGACAATTTTGGAAGGATTAATTGTCATTAAATGAAAAACTAGACAGCACACTCATGCCAACTAACACCGTGTGAATTAAGCATAAACTCGAATGAACAATCACTTAACTTCATTTAAAAAAAACCTAAACTTTACATTTACAAAAACCCGCAAACACAAGTATCACTCTACAATACATACCTTACTCTAAAGGACCTGAACTCACTTTCTCAAACCCCGTAACTATAGTCTGTCCAAGCAAAGAAGACATTCTGGCAAGATAGGAAAATTACTCCAGCTCGGTCAATATTGGTTTAAAAATTATACATTTGGCATCAAATCGTAGAGCAGAATATTTTTCACAATTTGAGACCAAATGTGTAACATTTGAATCACTATTGACAGAGCTGGAGTCATTTTCCCATCTTGCCAGAATGTCTTCTATGCTTGGACAGACTATAGCCTACAATGTAGCACTTTGGGTGTTTTTCACCCTGAAATTCTCACCATAGTCTGTCCAGGCAAAGAAGAGCCTCTCGCAGATGAGAAAATGACTCCAGCTTGGTCAATATTTGTTCAAGAATTATTGTTTCGTTTTCAATTGTAGGAAACATTCTAATCTACAATTTGAGACCAAATCAATAATTTTTGAACTAATATTGACCAAGCTGGAGTCATTTTCTCATCTTGTCAGAGGCTCTTCTTCGCTTGGACAGTCTGTACATTGCTCCACACTAGAACTATAGTTAGCGCAAGCTGAGAAGACCCGCCGTTTAAATGTAAAATGTATGCGGTTGGGTGTCTTCTCAGCTTGTGTGAACTTTTGCGGTTTTTTGAGGTTAGGGTCCCTGTCACACGATAATCGGCGGCAGATTGAGTCGGCCCTGTGTGTCATGTCACACCCTTATCAAGTGGGATTTAAAGCGTTTTGCGTCGTGCAAAAACAGGGCCGCTTCACACTGTGCGTGTGTCATGAACGAGCTGCTAAATTATATATTTTTGACAGTTCTACAATAGGAAAGGACACGTGTGAAAGGGGTCTTGATGTGGGGATCGTTCTTGGTGAAGTGTGGAGATTGGGAGATTTTCGGAAAAATGTTGATATCGTGTGTTTTTGCAAGATGGAGTATTGTCGATTTTTATGGGATAAAGGATTTTTTATGAAATGGAGGAATTTTTATGGAATAAAGGAATTCTCATGGAGTAAATGAATTTTTATGGAATGGAGGAATTTTTATGGAATAAAGGAATTCTCATGGAGTAAATGAATTTTTATGGAATGGAGGAATTTTTATGGAATAGAGAAATTCTTATGGAATAAAGGAATATCGATAGGAATTTAGATCTGGTAGGAATAAGGTTTGATTACCAGTATATTATATAATCGATGTTTATTTCTTCCAGAGTAAGAGCAGCTTAATGTTTCCTCTCCTCCTTCCCCTCATCATTCTCCTCCTCCTTCTTCCTCTCGATCTTCTTTTCCTTACTCCCATTTCACAACTTCTCCCTATTTCTATTTCTCTTCTTTCTCTTTAACATCTTCCTCTTCTTCTTCTTCTTCTTCTTCTTCTTCCTCTTCCTCTTCCTCTTCCCCTCCTCTTCCTCTTCCTCTTCCTCTTCCTCTTCCTCTTCATCATCATCTTCATCTTCTTCTTCTTCTTCTTCATCTTCTTCTTCTTCTCCTTCTCCTCCTCCTCTCCTCCTCCTCCTCTCCTCTTCCTCCTCCTCCTCCTCTCCTCCTCCTTCTCCTTCCTTCTTCTTCTTCTTCGTTCTTCTTCTTTTACTTCTTCTTCTTCGTTCTTCTTCTTTTCTTACTTCTATATATTTCACTCTATATATTCCTCTTCATCTCCTTTCTCTCGATCTTCAGCTTCATCCTCTTCTTTTACACAACTTCTTCCTATTCCTCTTTTTCTTCCTCTTATTTCATATGTCTCTCTCTTTTTCCTCTTCTTCTTCTTCTTCTTCTTCTTCTTCTTCTTCTTCCTTTTTCTTCTTCTTCTTCTTATTCCTCTTATTCTCCTCATTCTTCTTATTCTTTTCATTTTTCTTCTCCTTCTTCTTCTTCCTTCTTCCTAATCTTATTCTACCTATTCTTCGTATTATTCTCGTTCTTCATTCTTCTCATATTTCTTTCTCTTCTTCTTCTTCTTTTCTTCTTCTTCTCCCTCTTCTTGTTCTTTTCCTTCATTTTTTCTTATTTTAGAACTTCTTTCTCCCACTCTCCGTCATTCAGCTCCCTTCACCTTTACATGCTGCATCATTTTCTCTCCACCCACGAGTCTATATATTTTCTCCAACTATTTTCAGAACTTTTTCGCAAGAATTAAGCGATTACTGTATCTGTATGTATACATTGCACAATACCAAACTATTCAAGACACACATATTCACCACAATATATATATAACATCAAATGCAAACAAAGAACAATCATTGACATAGTCTGTCCAAGCAAAGAAGAGCCTCTGGCAAGATGAAAATGACTCAGCTCGGCCAATATTGGTTCAGAAGTAATTGATTTTCTCTCAAATTGTAGATCTGAATTTTCCCAGAATTGAGACCAAATCAATAATGTTTGAACCAATATTGACCGAGCTGGAGTCATTTTCTCATCTGCCAGACTCTTTCGGACAGACTATATCTATGTAATCCCTCAAGGCAACTTTCTTGTCGAGCTGGGTATTCAAACTTTTCCTCAAGTCTGGAAAGAATCGGTTTTTCACTCATGGAGAATTGAAAAGAACTCATTCTTTGTCAAGTAGTTGTTACGTATATGTGAATACTCCAATTGAAATACATGTGTTACATAATGTCAATCGCATCGCCAGTCGGGGAAACGACTTTGAATCACTTGAATTCCAATTTTATGTGGGGTTTTCGAGTTGAAACCTTATTTGAATAAGAAAGTAATTTGAAAAGAAAGTTGTGAAAATTGTTACTTGTTGAGGAGATTTATTCTATTATGCAGTTTGGGAAGTATTATTCGATTATTTCAACACAATTGTACTAAAATTACTTGTACAAAAAATGTTTTGGTACTTTATGTCACTGACGGTTCGTACTCATGAAACAGGTAAAGTGTCCGTATCTTTTACTGTACAGAACTTCACTTGTTTCGTGGGCACGAGCCGCCAGTGACGTATACAATTATATACCAGATTAATCCTAGAATATATACCAGAAATGACAAACTCTGATGACTCCTTATCTTTAATCTGGCCTTGCCGGCCTCGGTGGCGCAGTGGGGTAGGGCGTCACAACCTTCAGTCCGCTAGCACTGCCGCAGGTCTGGGTTCGAATCCCAGTGGCATGGCTGTTTTTCACCTCATCAATCACCTTCGCACTCATGATCCATTACCCACGCACAAGCTAAAATGCTTATGTGGGCATCATCCGCGATAAAAAAAATGACAAACTCTGATGACTCCTTATCTTTATTCTTGAATTCTTATAGACCAAATCCTTTTCTATCCTCACAAGATTTGAAACTAAACCGTCTAATAGCCTTGACTCTTAATTGAAGCACCCCAACCAAGCCATGTAAGTTGAAGTCTGTGCAAGCAAAGAAGACATTCTGGCAAGATGAGAAAATGACTCCAGCTCGGTAAATATTAGTTCAAAATTTATAAATTTGATCTCAAATTGTAGATAAGAATGTTTTCTACAATTTGAGACCAAATTTTTTATTTTTGAATCAATATTGACCGAGCTGGAGTCGTTTTCCCGTCTTGTCAGAATGTCTTCTTTGCTTGGACAGACTATACATTGTACAAGATGGCTACCCTTCATTACCGCTCACATATCAGTGCGGCTTAATTAAGTTATGTAACGCTTAATTAAAGACCACGTGCCATTTTAGCCCCTCCCCCCTCCCAACGCTCACCCTACACTTCCCTCTCTTTATAATTTACTGGTGGGGAGGAGGGGTTTGGGCTACTGAGCCACTTCCATCAATATTATCATGTACCCAATATCAATGCCAAGGGTACTAGATGTATGTTATGCATTTCTCTATTATAGCCTCTTCAATATACTGTAAATGATTGAGATAAATGCAGATAATAGATCGTATGATATATGGATAAAGATTATTAACCATATCATAGACTTGAACTCAAAATTTATTTATTTGACAGACATTGATAAAGTTATTACTTAAAAACACAAACTAATGTCGAAAACGTCCATTAACAAAATTTTGATAATTTATAAGCTTTTATAAGACCCTATCATTACCTATGAACCAAATCATAGAGCCTACTCAGAAAATAGCTTAGGAATATATTAATGTCCGAAACGTTTTTTATCAATTTTTATGATTAATAAGTCTGGAACAAGTCTTTTATAGCTTATCAATATTATCATACACCCTCATCTTAAAAACCAGATTGTATAGTCTGTCCAAGCAAAGAAGAGCCTCTGGTAAGATGGGAAAATGACTCCAGCTTGGTCAATATTTGTTCAAGAATCATAAATGTGGTCTTAATAGTCGATAAAATTGTTTGCTACAATTTGAGGTCTAATTTATAATTTTTGAACCAATATTGACCGAGCTTGAGTCATTCTCCCATCTTGCCAGAGGGTCTTCTTTACTTGGACAGACTATAGAAATATGGATCTATTTATTTATTAATTTGAGAGGCTAAAAAATAGATTGGATCAAAATTCAGTCGAAAACGTCGTATTCCCAAATTTTGATGAATATGAATAAAGTTTATGTTCACTATTTATTAATAATATAATTGTTCAACTTCCAATCATTGATTGATTCACGTATTTCTTATATTTTGTTTTCTAGAAGTAGAGTTTTCTATAAAGTATATACGAAAGAATAATTATAAAATCTCCATGGAAAAAATATTGGGAATCATCATAAATCTGGCTTTTCACTGGAAATATTTATGTCTTGAAAAAAAACACCAAGTGAGCAAGTTTGGAAGTAACGCAAGTTCGAGATTGCAGCCATTATCACTGCTCTCTTCAACTCTCTCACAAAACATTGAAATAGTTCCGATCCAGCCAGCAAATTCAGTAGCAATAGGGTGACTTGCTTCGACTTCCATTGGTCACGCCTCGAAGCTCCGCCTACGCTAGGATTGTACTACGACATCGCTGCAAAAAACTTTCGAATTCAACCAGTAGATTGCACCAGTTGTTGGGTGATGTTTCAGGCTCAACTTGGACACGCCTTCATGCCCCGCCTGCTCTCCACTGATTGGTTGACAGTGTATCGTGAGTTCTGCCCTGGGAAATGGCTGCTAGCAAGAAAATGGTGGATGGTATATCATTCACACAACATAACACAGATTCACTATTCACAATCTTACGCTTGCATAGTTTATCTATTTATTAAAAGTTAGTACAATTCTATCAAGTAGTAGGCTACTTAAAATTCATCCAACTATAAAATTTAGATTCAATGTTACTTTTATCGTATTACTTATTTTTATGCTGTATGGAATGAGATCGGAATATGATTTTGCATTCTTATCTTATATTAGCATAGCTATATTACAACTCTAATTAACTTCATTAGCGTTTGGAGCACACAATAAGCAGACGAAACTGCCTAACTTTTTGGCTTCAGATAAACATACTTTACTCGAAATATAACACTTGATGATATGTGATTGTATGCTTTATAAACTCAATATAAAAAATATTCTGAACGCTTAGAATATCCTCTGTCCAAGCAAAGAAGACCCTCTGGCAAGATGGGAAAATGTCTTAAGCTCGGTCAATTTTGTTTTAGAAATTATCAATTTGATCTCAAATTGTAGGAAACAATTTGATCTACTATTAAGACTACATTTATAATTCTTGAACAAATATTGACCAAGCTGGAGTCATTTTCCCATCTTGCCAGATGGTCTTCTTTGCTTGGACTTATAGTATACAGATAAAATCGATGTAAAGATAAATGTATGGAACTGTATTATATAGGCTACACTGTTATAGAGATGTGAGATATAGGAGCTGTAGGTCACTAACTGTATCAATATATGTCACTAACCGACAAGTTAATCTATGTATCTGTCATGAAATCACTTAACCAACACTTCCCCCCTCTCCCTACTAATGTAATTCATACATGTATCGATGACGTCATGACATCAGTGTCATGTCATCAGTATAGATCAGGACATCAGTATGATGTAACTGACACAGGAGGCTTGATAGGGTTGGTATTCGAGTCTGGTCGAGCAAAGAAGACATTCTTGCAAGATGGGAGAATTACTCCAGCTCGGTCAATAATAGTTGAAATATTATAAATTTAGTCTCAAGTTGTAAAACATAATGATTTATACAATTTGGAACCTAAGTTATAATTTTTAAGCAAATATTGACTAAGCTGGAGACATTTTCACATCTTGCCAGAATGTCTTCTTTGCTAGACCAAACTAAATGCGAGTCTAGTGGAGTTTTGGGTTAGGGATAATAGGGATGTATGTACCTATTAAACTTGATTTTGGGGTACATGTTGACTATTATATGAGAATTCAGATGAGTATTTTGCTAGTTCGATAGTATATTGGTCATTGATTATTGAGATTGAGATTGATAATGGTCTCATAAATGATAACCAATTCAGTATTTCATTGTTTGAATGTACGTACGTGTTTCATCAGATTGTTTCCAAATTTTTTCTCTGAGAATTTGGGTGAAACAATATTCTACACGTAACCTGAAACAATTTAAACACGTAATTTGGACAATTTATTATGTGACAAAATTGGGAATAGAAGAAGTTTTGGGCAATAGTCTGTTTTTTCTTTCTGCATCTTGTATATTTGCACATAAATAAATAAATAAAAAATAAGGTCCACATGAGATCGCAGGCTTGTGAGTGGGTAATAAAAGGGATGATGATGGTGAGAGATAACGCCTTCTTATTAGTAGGCTATTTGAGTATTCATTGTTCCAACAGTGTTCCAAGTCACTGGCGGCTCGTACCCACGAAACAGGTGAAGTGCCCGTATCTTTTACTGTACAGCACTTCACCTGTTTCGTGGGTGCGAGCCGCCAGTGGTTTCAAGTATAGCTGAGGCCAAAATGTTGGACGGTCTCGTCTGTCTCTTGTATGTGACGTAATCTACTAACAGCTGGTGATGTGAATCACACTGGCGGCTAGTGCCTACGAAACAGGTGAAGAGTTGTACAGTAAAAGATACGGGCACTTCACCTGTTTCGTGGACACGAGCCGCCAGTGGTGAACCATGAATTGTCTCATTCGATTTCAAAACACATTATTTAGACATAGGTGAATAACAAGTTCAATATTGACAAAACCAGATGTTGGAAGCAAAGGAAGGGGAGGAAACTACCTATCTTTTAGGCTGAGGCCGCACTGCCGGTGGGTAGAGCCTGGAGGGTGGAGGGTAGTTGGTAAATCTATAGAACATACACACCATCAACAGTAATACATCGTATGAATGGTATGTGTTCAGCCGCCATCTTGAAATTCTTAAATATGGACAATATAACCTCAAAAAACAGCATGACGTCATACTGTTTTTTGAGGTTATATTGTCCATATTTAAGAATTTCAAGATGGCGGCTGAACACATACCATTCATACGATGTATTACTATGGATGGTGTGTATGTTCTATAGATTTACCAACTACCCTCCACCCTCCAGGCTCTACCCACCGGCAGTGCGGCCTCAGCCTTAGGGTTCAGCTATAGGAATATAATTAGGAATTAGAAATTCCCATCAAGGAAATAGAAATCAAGTCCTAATCTCGCTTGTACAATCCACTCAATTCTATGAGAGAAGAAATCAAGTCTGAGAAAACTTTATTCAAACAGAGAAATAGATGAATAGAAAACGAAAAATATGGAAAAGGAGAAAACTGAGCTCGAAAGTTGAACTCCATATAGGTATTAGGTGAGCCAAGAAGTAGTTTTCCGGTTTGAAAAGTTCAATTGGAGTAGAAGATTCTTGACACAATTTCAAAATGCATTGCGCGATCATATAGAAGGAAACGGTTTAGTGTATCCAACAATATACATATATACATACAATACAATAACAAACAACATATATACACTCGATTTAAAAGTATTTTGAGTACACAATATAGAAATCTGAGTCTCAAAGTATTTGACGGATATATACATACACTTTACTTTTCTAACTCATACAATATACATGTTTATAAGGGATACAACATAAATGTCATGAGGTATAGATGTATTTAAACGATGCATCACATACTTTTCCAACTCAAACGTATTTGAAGGATATATTTATACATTATACTTTTCCATCTCACCAATATATATGTTTATAAAGGATACAAAACATACTTTTCCAACCCACACAATACGATATAGTCTGTCCAAGCGAAGAAGACATTTTGGCAAGATAGAAAAATGATTCCAGCTCGGACAATATTGATTCAACAGTTATGAATTTAGTCTCAAATTGTAGAGCAGAATGTTTTCTGTAATTTTAGACTCAATTTTATAATTTTTGAATCAATGGAGACCGAGCTAGAGTCATTTTCCCATCAAGCCAGAATGTCTTCTTTGCTTGGACATACAGTAATACACATTCTCACAATAGTACTGGCCCAACTCCAACTGACCAATATAAATTTCGCCACAATTTTCAACTTCAGGATACGACTTGCTTGACAATATTCCTTTTCTACAGGCCACACAAATAGCCATTTTATTTCCCCGACCACTTCAAAACAGAATATGCCATACTGAGAATAGGTTAGATATAAACCCTTTGGTAAATATATATATAGTCTGGAGAAGCAAAGAAGACATTCTGGCAACATGTGAAAATTACTTCAGCTCGGTCGATATTGATTCAAAAATTATAAATTTGGCCTCAAATTGTAGATCTGAATGTTTTCTACAGTTTGAGACCAAATTTATCGTTTTTGAATCAATATTGACCGAGCTGGAGACATTTTTCCATCTTGCCGGAATGTCTTCTTTACTTGGACAGACTATAACTCTGCTTTTGTTGCCGGTTGATATACAAAGTAAAGAAACAGGTCAATGTTTGATACAATTTTTCTGAGTTAGTTCGATGCTAACACACTAGTATAATATGCTAGATT
The DNA here is from genome assembly GCA_017141385.1 of Sogatella furcifera. Taxonomy (NCBI): domain Eukaryota; kingdom Metazoa; phylum Arthropoda; class Insecta; order Hemiptera; family Delphacidae; genus Sogatella; species Sogatella furcifera. Next base: position 1,640,810 of record CM029555.1, on the reverse strand, counting down.
TTCAGTTCTAAACTCTTTGAGTAGTTGTGAAATTGATATTGTGGTAGTTATCCATAATAAATGAAAAGACAAGATGTTGTCAAACCACTGAATTATTAGAAAATCGAGATACCGGTTTCGGTTGTTACACCATTATCAATCTCTGGTAAACTCCAGGAAACTCTGGTTTACCAGAGATTGATAATGGTGTAACAACCGAAACCGGTATCTCGATTTTCTAATAAGTCAGTGGTTTGACAACATCTTGTCTTTTTATTTATTTCAATTCTACAGTTCATTAATGATCGTAGTAACTATAATTTATTAGTAATAATTACCAATAATTGGTTATAAATCAATTATTGATTCATGAATTATATTCACAAACTGTAGCCTAGAATTGACAATATGTATCCTATGTCTACAGTATATTAATTCATAAGCTGTAGAATTTTAAATCTCTATATATAAAAGCGAAATGGCACTGATTCATTCATTCATTCATTCATCACCAGAACTGAAAATCCACTGAACCGAATGCATTCAAATTTGGCAGGCATGTTCTATTGGATGTTTAGACGCGCGCTGAGAACGGGGTTTAAAAACTTTTCAAGGATACGCCAAATATTTGAGTTTTTCTATAGTTTTTCTGCGTTTTCTTAATTATTTCGAGAACCAATCGGTAGAAAATTTTGATATTTGGTAGGCAGGTTCAGATAAGGTCTAGAAATGTTGTTTTGAAATATTTTTGAAATCCGTTCAAGATAACGCCAGTAACCAAGTTTTCAAAATTGTTCATGTATTGCGGGTTGCATATCTTCCGCCTTGACCAATCCTGTACAAACTGTAAATTCAATGGTTCAGCGAGATTATAGATGAACTAATTGGGAAGATATTGAATCAAGTTTCAAACTATGTCCAATATACTTCCTAAGGTTGCGCTCAATATTAGCTTTTTACAATTTATGGAGTTTTTTTTAGATTTTTCGAGAACCAATTGGCAGAAAATGTTGAAATTTGGTAAACAGGTCCAGATTAGGTCTAGAAATGCTGTGTTCAATGAATTTCCAATCCCTTCTGAACGGAATTTGCAGGCGTGCGAAGCGAGCCTGTTTGACTCACTTATACTGCCGATACTGCCGGGGGTCCAGGCTAGGCGGAGAAGGCGAGCGAAGCGAGCCTGCCGGCTAGTCAAAGTATATTTCTATTTGTCATGATACAACATCGCAACGATTCAGCCGATTTTTTATAATATTAGTATTATTATTGTTGAATGATTTCAATGATAATTATTGATTACCCAGCTGTTGCTCCACTTAATACATAGATTCTGTTCATCACACATGTTATGATAGAGCATAGCTGGTTCAGTGTTCAGCCGCTTGGGGGTGACGAGGTGTTCGGAAGGGGTTTCAGAGTGGTAGTTCGAGTACAGGAGGGTTTGTGGGGAGGTTTCGAGTACAAGGGGGTATGTGGAGGGGAATTTCAAGTACGGGGGGGAACAGAGTACCCCCTGAAACAACAACAGGTGCCCATTTTCGCATGACAAGACAGGTCATGATGGACCGCAGTGAATGAAATTTTGGCTGTGCTTTATTTTCGGAACCCCTATCTGAATAGGGAGGCAGTATTGCAGCGGGATAGTCTGTCCAAGCAAAGAAGACATTGTGGCAAGATGGGAAAATGACTTCAGGTCGGTAAATATTGGTTAAAAAATTATCAATTCTGTCTCAAATTGTAGAGATTAATGTTTTCTATATTTTGAGATCAAATTTATATTTTTTGAACCAATATTGACCGGCTGGAGTCATTTTCCCATCTTGCCACAATGTCTTTTTTGCTGGAACAGACTGTATTTGTTCGAATGTTTTCAGGAAGGCTTACACTCGACTTTTAGGCTATGTCGCTCTTACTATACAAGTTATCAACCGGATAGGTTTTAGGGATGTTTCCAAAATTTTAGGTTTTGTAAACTTTGCTTTCTTTCTTTGAATGACGTCTCTTTTTATAGATGTGTCATAATACGCTGCAGGAGCGGAGTTCACTACAGTAGAACGCATGAAAATAGTCCAATGGAAATTGGAACATCCCCCTCTTCAACAACAACCCCAGCAACCCCCACCAAAAGACGTTGCCATTTCATCAAGGGGATTATAAAAATATGAATGAATTTTTATTATTTATAATCTGAATTGGCAGCTTGCATCAAGTCTTATGGACTTATGGGTTCAACAGTATGAACTCCAACTCTATACCCTAATCACGATTTCTTGAGACTATATAAACAAACTTCTCAAGTGAGTGTGCGTGCAAGTGTGGGCTATAGTCTGTCAAGCAAAGAAGACCCGCTGGCAAGATGAGAAAATGACTCTAGCTCGGTCAATATTGGTTCAAAAAATATTGATTTGGTCTCAAATAATGTAGATCAGAATGTTTCCTACGATTGAAACCAAATCAATAACTTTTGAACCAATATTGACCGAGCTGGAGTCATTTCTCATCTTGCCAGAGGGTCTACTTAGCTTGAAAAGACTATACCTCAGCCACGAAAAAAATAATGAACCACATAGCATAGATATGTCATAGCATTGGCAATGCGAAATATGTCAGATATTTTTGTCGGGATAGTGTTGTATCCAGCGAGAATAGAATATGAAAATTGTTATTTTCAAATTATATTACTACTAGCCGGCAGGCTCGCTTCGATCGCCTTCTCCGCCTAGCCAGGGGGCTCCGCCCCCTGGAACCCCGCCAGTATCGACAGTGTAAGTGAGTCAAACAGGCTCGCTTCGCTCGCCTGCAAATTCCGTTCAGAAGGGGTTCGAAATTTATTGAACACAGCATTTATTGATCTAATCTAGACCTGTTTACCAAATTTCAACATTTTCTGCCGATTTGTTCTCGGAAAATCTAAGAAAAATTCCGAAAAATACTAAGACGCTAATATTGAGCGGAACCTTGGGAAGTATATCGGACATCATTTGAAACTTGATTCAATATCTTCTAAATTAGTTCATCTATAATCTCGCTGAGCCATTGAATTTACAGTAAGAACTGGTCGTATCAAGGCGAAAGATATGCTACCCGCAATAAATCTACAATTTCGAAAAACTTATTACTGGCGTAATCTTGAACGGAGTTAAAGATTAAAGGTTAAAAATATCTTAACACAACATTTCTAGACCTTATCTGAACCTACCTATCAAATATCAACATTTTCTACCGATTGGTTCTCAAATAAATTGAGAAAACGCTGAAAAACTATGGAAAAACCTAAATATTTGGCGTATCCTTGAAAATTTCTTAAAATCCGTTCTTAGCGCGCGTCTAAACGTCCAACTGAACATGCCTGCCAAATTTGAACGCATTCGGTTCAGTGGGTTTTTAGTTCTGGTGATGAATGAATGAATGAATGAATCAGTCAGTCAGTGCCATTTCGCTTTTATAGATATAGATTATCATTCTAATAATTATTATGAAAATTATTATTATTCCTATATTCTATTCTCTCTGGTTGTATAGTTGATATGGTTTGTCATCGCAACAAAATACACCCAATTGTTTACTTTGAGGGTTTGTTTAGTCATCATCAATGAGGAGATATAGTTTCGACTGGTATGTAACGAATAAGTGAATGAAATTACATTTTTTGACATAGATCAATTATTATAATTATCTATGATAGGCTACTCATGTATTCAATTCACGAATCATGATCTCAACATGAATCTATCCATGAAAAAATCAACATTGACTCATAATCTCTTGGCTTCACCACAAGTATAGTATGTACAAGCAAAGAAGACATTCTGGCAAGATGAGAGAATTATTCCAGCTCCATCAATATTGGTACAAGAATTATAAATTTGGTCCCGAATTGAAGATAGGAATCTTTCCCACGATTTAAGATTGAATTTATAATTCTTCAACAAATATTGATCGAGCTGGAGTAATTTTCTCATCTTGCTAGAATGTCTTCTTTGCTTGGACAGACTACAGTATTCTATGCAAAAACAACAATACTGCATCCAAGCTCAACGATCTGCTTTCGTTTGTTTATTCATGAATTTATTCAAGGCAGCTTAATCCTAGAAGTCTTGTTCCATGCTAGTCTTTACTATGCTCTACTTGATGTAACTTCCTGATTGAAATACATTGTATCATCCATCTTATACGTGTTACACCAAGTTAAAAGTTACACGAAATAGAGTAAAGTCGTGTTCTGTTTCCCGGCTCATAAAGCAAGTACGTGTTGTAGTGTTTACTGTGGTATTAATAGTCTGTCCAAGCAGAGAAGACATTCTGACAAGATAGTAAAATGACAACAGATTGGTCAATATTGTTTTGAAAATCATGAATTCGGTCTCAAATTGTAGAGCACAATGTTTTATGAAATTTGAGACCAAATTCATACTTTTTGAACCAATATTGATCGAGCTGGAGTAATTCTTCCATCTTGCCAGAATGTCTTCTTTCCTTGGACAGACTGTTATCCAACCCTGCATCTGATGACTGCATAGAAATCCAATGGGAGAAGTATTCAGCGAAAAGATCTGCACTAGTTTTACATAGTATGTTATTTGTTTACTGGTATAGTCTTTCCAAGCAAAGAAGACATTCTGGCGAGATGGGAAAATGAATCCTGCTCGGTCAATATTCGTTCAAAAATTATTCATTTGGTCTCAAATTTTAGAACAGATTTTTTCCCACAATTTGAGACTAAAGTCACAATTTTTGAACCAATATTAACCGAGCTGAAGTCGTTTTCCCATTTTGTCAGAATGTCTTCTTTGATTGGACAGAATGGCTGCGCCAAAAATAAAGACGGTTTGCCTGTGACTATAGTCTGTCCAAGCAAAGAAGGCTTTCTGGCAAGATAAGAATATGACTCCAGCTCGGTCAATATTGGTTCAAAAATTATTGATTTGGTCTCAATCGTAGGAAACATACTGATCAACAATTTGAGACCAAATCAATATTTTTTAAACCAATATTGCCCGAGTTGGAGTCACTCTTGCCAGGGGGGGTCTTCTTTGCTTGGACTGACTGTAGTTATCAATACTCAGCTCTGTCAGGACAGTCTGAAGTTGTCTTAAAGAGCGAATTGGTATACCTGGGGTCAGCCCCTTATCGATAAACTCTCGCAGACTGCTCGCCCACTGTCCTGACAGAGCTGAGAATTAATAACAGTCATTCGCCAACTGTCTTGATTTTTGGAATCAGCTAAATTATGTAAATTATGTCTTCTTCCATATGAATTTGCCAATATTTTTACACTAATTAAGTGTATAACACACTTGTAGGCTATTAGTGAATAAACTTGAGAATATAACTGAATATTTTGTATTACATGTACGGTACAACTATAATAATGTAAAAGATTATTGTAAACAATGTAATGTTGTGATACCCCTACGCTGTAGAGGCAGAAGAGTCTACCAAAGAGTCAGCAATTTTATTTCTAGGTCATCACTCACCAACTCGCCTTCCCATTGGTGGGCAGGTCTCAGCCTATCACGTGCAAGCTCCACCTCTCCGTCGCTTCTAGCCAATCACAGGTTTGGTCATCTATTCTTCCCCTCCCTCTTCATTATCCAATACATTTATAAATTTGGAGAATTCTCTATTCGAATTCTATTGGTTATGGTTCGACAATGTCTATTTGGTTCTATTGAACATGTTCTGAACTCATTCCAGCTCTTTTTCATTAATTTAGAAGACTATGAAACATTGTGAATATATCCAAATTACTAATAATAGTGATTGGGATATAACTGTAGAGTGATTGAGAAATAAATAGAATATTATAGTTTATAATCATTTATTCAATAATTACATACTAGGTGAGTGAAACAAGCGAATGCCCCGGAATTGTTCCACAACCAATTTATACCACAGTCCAAAACAAGGTTATAATAGAACATGAGACTTAATATTTGAAATTTACACTTTTGAAAATATAAATATTGGATATTATAAATGTTGGAATGAGAATAATGAATATTCTTGTTACTCTCCACTTTCTGAAACTGATTTCCAACTTAGGTCTATCAACATGTTTTTAATTTTTTCGTATAAATATTACGAGTACAGAAACTAACACTTCTAACACATCAAAACCAACAATTTGAGCTAAACCTAGCTCCAAACCCAGTTTAGATCCTGGTTTAGTTCAAGTTCAGCCCAGTTACAGGATCTAAATCAACAAATCCACCACTGGCGACTCGAAACGGGTGAAGTGCCTGTATCTTTTACTGTACAGCACTTCACCTGTTTTGTGGCACGAGCAGTGAAATCCACGTCCTTCCCATTCCCCACAATGTCAGCTGGACCAAGCAAAGAAGAGCCTCTTGCAAGATGTGAAAATGACTCCAGCTTGGTCAGTATTTGTTCAAGAATTATAAATGTGGTCTCAATAGTAGATCAAATTGTTCCCTACAATTTGAGATCGAATTGATAATTTTTGAACCAATATTGACCGAGCTTGAGTCATTTTCCCATCTTGCCAGAGGGTCTTCTTTGCTTGAACGGACTATACTTTACGAGTATTGTGCCGCGGCCCTTGTTGGTTGTAAATTGTGCAGATTTCAAATTGAAATCGTAGCCAATGGTTTCGGGGTATATCATGGACAGTGCCATAGATTCTGATGGCGGGCGGTCATCAGTTTATGACTGGAAGGGTGAAGGAGGAGGAGGATGAGGAGGAGGATGAGGAGGAGGAGGATGAGGATGAGGAGGAAGAGCAGGAGGAGGTGGAGGAGGACGAGGAGGAGGGGAAGGTGAAGGAGGAGTAGAAGTAGGAGGAAGGGTAAAGGTACAGGCTTATAAATTTCCATGGAATTCTCCCCTTTGATCTTCAATGAAATCAAAATTATGACTACTTTCTTCTTCTTATCTTTCTTCTTATCACCTTTCTTATTATTATTATTATTTTGAAAAACTATTTACCCTTCAAACTCTACATACTAATTATTCTCTTTTACTTATTTGTTGAAAATTCTTCTATTCCTCAACCGCTTCAAAATACAACTTGGAAATACAATAGCCTAATTCAAAACCTACTATTCTAAATTTCCATCCCCAGTATAGGCCTAGTCTGTCCAAGCAAATAAGACATTCTGGCAAGATGGGAAAATTACTCCAGCTCGGTCAATATTGATTCAAAAATTATAAATTTGGTCTAAAATTGTAGAAAACACTCTGCTCTATAATTTGAGTCCAGATTTATATTTGTTGAACCAATATTGATCGAGCTGGAGTCATTTTCCCATCTTGCCAGAGGCTCTTCTTTGCTTGTACAGACTATACTTCCCAAATTCTACATACTCATTATTCTTGTTTATTTATTTGATCATAATTTTTCTATTCTTCAATCGCTTTAGAATACTACTTGAAAATACAATAATTCAACACCTACTATACTGAATTTCCATCCTCAGTATAGTCTGTCCAAGCAAAGAAGACATTCTGGCAAGATGGGAATATGACTCCAGCTCTTGTATTCTGTACTCTATTTGACGTAACTTTCAAGTTGTAATACATTGTATTCCCTATCTTGTAAGTGTTAAGTTGTGTGGGAAGTTACATAGAGTGGACAGAGTATAATGGAGAATAGGATTGGGGATTTATGTATGCGACTCCCCTGGTCATTGTAAATCAATTTCCGGTTTGAGATTGGTTCGTCGCTGTCTATCTATAGTCTGTCCAGGCAAAGAAGACATTCTGGCAGGATGGGAAAATGGCTACAGCTCGGTCAATATTGGTTCAAAAATTGTGAATTTGGTCTTGAATTGTAGAAAATATTTTCTACAATTTTCAGAGCAGAAAATGTTCTATAATTTGAAACTTAATTCATTATTTTTAAACAATATTGACCAAGCTGGAGTCAATTCCCCATCTTGCCAGTATGTCTTCTTTGCTTGGACAGACTTAGCAGGGCGGGTGTATTCTCGCGAAACACGGCGGAGATTTGTGAAGGGTAGATAGGGTGGGGGTTGTGAAAATGGTAGAGAAGAGGAAGAAAGGAAGAGGTGGAAGAAGAGAAGGAGGTGGGATGAAAAAGGAAGAGAGTAGAAAATGACGGATGAAGGTTGAAGAATTAAATGGAAGTGAATGAAATAGCAGTCCTGAGTTCAAATCAAGAAGAATTTAAGTGTTTAGTTGTATAGGCCTAGTTGTGGGAGTATATACAGGGTGTTTCAGGAGGAATGTGCAATACTTCTCAGGCTGATTCCTTACACCAAGTAGACAAAAAAGTTCCATGGGACCAAACCCCAAAAACGCTTTGTTACCGAGATAACAATGGCGGAAAATTGAGATTTTTCAAAAAATATTAATTTTTCTAATTTTTTAGAGGCTTTAGTGAGGTTCCATAATGATCAATTCCTATGTAAAATTAACTGAGGAATTCAATGAAAACAGTTCCAAGTTTGTAACTTCAACGGTTATTGGAATAATTGGAAAAATATGCTAAAAAACGCCATTTTTCAACAATAACGGTTATAACTGGATAAGGAATCATAAAATTGTATTATTTATTAATGGGAGTTGAAGAGAGTCGGATTCTGAAGAAAAAGTTGTATGGCGGCGATTGTGTAAATCTTACCCAAATCTCAGAAATGGCGATCAAAGATCGCAAAATTGCTACTAAACACAAATTCATCACTTTTTATCACATTCAGTTCTATGTTTTGTAATTTTCACAACCAATATTGACCAAGCTTGACTTTTTCATCTTGTTAGAGGGTCTTCTTTGCTTGGACAGACAATATCTTGATTCTAATTCTAAATCTATCTTGAGAAGGGAACTCAATTTCAAAATGCGCCTCGTACATACTTAAAGTTTTCCACAAAACGCCCGACCAATCCCCTGTCCCCATTTACCTGCGCTGATAGATTCGATCAGTGGATGGCCAGTCTGTAACGCGCTCTGTGATTGGTTGTTGGTGAGCAACAGGTCAGTCAGCCTAATTCGATGTCGCGAAACGAGTTTTGCTGCAAGTACGACCTTGGGGAATTGGGAAGGTAGCTAACTCTATTTTGAATACCGTGTGATAGAAGCGCTCATTTCACACAGAGTACAGTCTGTCCGAGCAAAGAAGACATTCTGGCAAGATGGGGAAATGACTGTAGCTCGGTCAAAATTGTTCCAAAAAGTATGAATTTGGTCTCAAATTGTGGAGAGAATTCTGCTCTACAATTCGAGACGAAGTTTGAAATGTTTTGTTAAACATTGATCGAGCTGAAGTCATTTTTCCATCTTACCAGAATGTCTTCTCCACATCAACAGACTATACCTTGTCCTATTCTGCATACTGTGTAACACACATGAGCCCTCCGATTCAGTTAGATGGCAAATGGGCTGGAATTGGAAATTTGAGGTGAGGTTTTTGTGGTTTATTGTATTATGATTAAACCTGAAGGTGTAGTAGAATAGGCTAGTAGGCCTATATGATATATTTAGTTATATATCGATATATTTAGATATATATTGTACGTGATATAGCCTATTAACAAGTGATTTGAAACATCTATTGTTTCTTTCAATTTCGAAAACATAAACTAGACATATCATAGATGTCAAATCCTAATGACAACATCAGCTGTTGGAGCGCGAAAGGAACAGACGAAACCGCCATAACTCATTGGCGTCAGCTATAGGCTAAGTTTTTTCAGATATAATTAGGCTCAGAACTGTACTAAAGATGGTGATAGAGAAAACATCAATAGACATTATTAAAGTTTCTGAAAATTAAAAACTCTCGAGATAAGAAAAACAATTCTTTGAACTGATCATCAAATAGAAATTGATTGAGAGTATAAATGATGACTCCTCAAAATGGAGAAATGTGGATAGGATTTATAGGGTATTATTTCCGTTATCTTTTTGCATTTTTTATAGATATTTGATTTCAGATAGATAGGCCTAAATGGGACCAAGAGATAAGCCGAGTTTGTTACTAGATTTCTAGAGTGCATGAGAAAATACTTAATCAAATATATTGTGTGTATCTAATTTTTTAGAGGCTTTAAGGTTCTAAAATAATCAATACAATATAAACGCACAATGTAGATAAATTTCATACTTAAATTTTTACTGTTGATAAGAATCATTGAATTTTGTATTGGAATGATCCATAATAATCATATTCTGCAAAACAATTTAATAACATATGTGCTCCGTTTTTAATATGTGCCTGTAAAACTTAACTAACGTAAAAGCTTGGAATCATGTACAAAAATTATAATTATATAAAGAATTGTTTTCAAATACTTTTGCTTAGAAATTTAATCCAATCAATAAGTAAAGATTCTCGTCAAACATAACCCAATTTCATTAGGTCGTTGCTAATAGCACTCATTTATTATGTACGTGAAAATAGGATGATACGTTTTTCCTGAATCTCTTCCTCAGAGAGAGATGATACATTCCAAGACAGAGAGGAAAATCTAGGTGAAGAGGATAATTGGCACACAATGTGTAACTGAGTGAGAGAGAGGGAACGAATAGGAGCGTTAAAGGAAAGAGAAAGAGAGAATGAATGAGAGCGTAAAAGGAAAGAGGAAGAGAGAACGAATGAGAGCGTAAAAGGAACGAGGAAGAAGAGGACGGAAAGGGTCAAATTGAATCCAACAAAATTACTCAGATGCTAAGTGGCAAATCTGGTCCAACTTCCGGGGCATGAGAAGCGTGATGTGTTATATGGAAGACATGAGGCGCCAGCCGGGGCATATAGCACAAGTTATGGACGGACCCGTAGGCATGAGATAGTGAGTGGCCTGATCCTTTCACGTTATCGGGTTTTCTCAGATTTCTGACCGATTTTCTGGGTCTTTAGGACTCCCACTGAACTATATACCGGGTTTCTGAGACCCCTGACCGATTTTCTGGGTTTCCCGGACTCCCTAAACTATATTCCGGGTATCTCAGACCCCTGAACGATTCTCCGAGTCCCTCATTAGACTTCCTGGTTACTTGAAAGGTCCTAGAACTCTTTCCTAGGTCTAGCTGACGCTGAAAAGCTGTGCTTTCCAACAGCTGATTTTGTTAATATAGTTCTCATTATTAGCGAGGCCTAGAAGATTTTTTGAAATAAAAAGTGACAATAGATGCTTTAAATCAGCTGCTAGAAAGTTGCATCACATTCATAGTCTGTCCAAGCAAAGAAGACATTCTGGCAAGATGGGGAAAAGACTCGAACTCGGGTAATATTGTTTCAAAACTTATCAAATTGTAGGAGACATTTTGTTCTACGATTTGAGACCAGATATAACATGTTTAAACCAATATTGACTGAGTTGGACTCATATTCTCATCTTGCCAGAATGTCTTTGCTTGGACAAACTGTACCATAGATAGACGAGTTGAAATGAAATGAAATTATCCTTTATTAGGCGAAGTTAGGACTAGGAGGTCCTAACCTTAACCTTAAGTTTCTACCATTCAATGAGTTCGCCTTTAAGCATTGAAAATCTTTCTATTCCACTCAATAATCACTGATTGTACCTCTTCTATTTCTGAAAAGTTGAAGAACTTCAATAGTAAATGGTACTTCAATAGTAAAAGATTATTCATAATTTTTTTAATATTCTTAACACAATACTTCTAATCTCAAAGAATTCTAAGTGAAAATCAATCAAGTAAAATTGATATTGGAGTCTAAAATCGTTTTGAGTGGAACGGATGTAAGAGGATATCACGTACATTTGAATACATTCATAGAGTGAAAGGACCAATAGAGTTGGAACCTTGGTTGTGACATGAGTTAGTACTATTGACAGGTTGCAAATACGCTCTAATATCAGGCCATTAGGCGGCTAACATTATCGCATTAGACAGGTTACAGTCAATATGTCTCATAGTGATAGCATCAATATCCTATTAACACGTACGTAATAGCACGCTCCAATCCAGAGTTCTGTCACACCTAGTTTTGGCTTGAACTTGGTTTAATCTGTGAATAGTTTAGTTAAACCAAGTTTGAACTACAATATAGAACTCAGTTTAACTAATCTGTGAATAGTTTAGTTGAACCAAGTTTGAACTACAATGTTAATTAAATTCAGTTTAACTAATAATCTGTGGAATAACTATAATCTGTGGATAGTTTAGTTTAACTAAACAAAGTTTGAACTATACCATGCTGAGCCACAGAGAATAAAATATCTTCTTCTCTGTGGTTGGACTCGGTTGTACACAATTCAGAAATTGGAGCGGCTGGCTAATGACTATATGTTATAAGTTCGAATCTCTGTCAGGACAGATGACGAGCTGTTTTTGCGAGAGTAACCTCAGATACTTTAATTCGATTTTGAGGACACCTACAGACTGTCCTGACAGAGCTGAGCATCAATAATAGTCATTCGCAAACCGTCTTATTTTTTGACACCAGCAGCTATAATATCTAACTGTATTCACTTTACTTATTAATGATTTTGTAAGTTGATAATATACATAACTTGTTCATCAATATATCCCTAATATTGATCCTCTAGTAATATACAGAGTGTTCCAGAAGAAATGTGCAAGACATCTCAGGCTGATTCCTTGGACCAAGTAGACAAAAAAGTTCCTTGGGACCAGCCCCTAAAACGCTTTGTTACCGAGATAACAATGGCGGAAAATTGAAAGTTTGCAAAATATATTGATTTTTCCAATTTTTGGAGGCTTCACTCAGGTTCCAAAATGATCAATTCATATGTAAAATTAGCTGAGAAATTCAATGAAACCAGTTTGAAGGTTGTAGCTTCAACGGTTATTGAGATAATGGGAAAATTATGATAAAAAACGCAATTTTTCAACAATAAGGGAAATTATTTACTACATGCAACTACGTGTTTCTATTGCATCTTGTGCTGGCAACTTGTAGACTGAAGGGATGAAAACCTATACCTATATCTCCACATTCACAAACTACCTACAAGTATTGGGATATCTGCATTACCTCTCAAAATTCCTTTAAAAACCATACAAGATAACCGTCTCCTTCACATCAATATATCGCCAAATATCTTCACAACCTCTAAATATCTATATTATATTCTACTGAATTCCCAAAAGAATCATAGCCTCTATAGTATAAAGTCTATACTTATATTCTATATTTTCCACGGTCGACCTGTATTTCTTCATGAATTCCTGTATATCCATATCAATAAATCGTCAAAAATCAAAACAACCACACCTGTATCAAATAGGTATATCTATACATCCCACTGAATTCCCACAAGAACCATGTCCTATATAGCTATATTCATGCCCGTGTCGCGGTCGACCTGAATATATCTATATATCCCACTAAATTCCCACAAGAATCACAGCCTCTATACCTATATCCACGCCTGTTTCACGGTCGACTTTTTCGCAGCTTCCGGACATATTGAACAAATTGAACATGGAAGTCTTTGCTATGTGCACTGCTCCGCGCTCTGTGCTCTGATTCATAATCTCGCATCAGCAAATATTACACTGTTGCCGCCTCAGGACTTATTGCTTTTTTCCATCCCACCTTACGGTCTGTCCAAGCAGGGAAGACATTCTGGAAAGATGGGAAAATCACTTCAGCTCAATCAATATTGATTCAAAAATTTTAAATTTAGTCATAAACTGTAGATCATAATGTTTTCTACAATTTGAGACCAAATAGAAAATTTTTGATCCAATATTGACCGAGCTGGACTCATTTCCCCATCTTGCCAGAATGTCTTCTTTGCTTGGAGAGACTGTACCTTCCAATACTATTTCCAACCGAATCAGTTTTCAGCATTGGTTTGTTCCTGGTGGGATTTCAATTCTCACTATCTGTTTTTCTATTCTCAGTCTTCTCCTGTTGTAAAGTTGTTGAAGTGATATTGTGATAGTAGTTGTCATTGAAAAGGCATTGTCAAACCACAGATTTATAAAAATAATCGAGATACCGAATTTGTTAACTATACCATTACTAGCCGGCAGGCTCGCTCCACTCGCCTTTTCCGCCAGAAATGGCGATCAAAAATCGCAAAATTGACAAAACATAGCACAAGTGATGAATTTGTGTTTAGTAGCGATTTTGCAATTTTTGATCGCCATTACTGAGATTTGGGTAAGATCTACACAATCGCCGCACCCTAAATTTTTCTTTAGAATCCGACTCTCTTCAACTTCCGTTAATAAAAAATTGAATTTTATGATTCCTTATCCAGTTATAGCCCTTATTGTTAAAAAATGGCGTTTTCTAGCATATTTTTCCAATTATCTCAATAACCGTTGGAGTTGAAAACTTGGAACTGGTTTCATTTAATTCCTCAGCTTATTTTACATGTGAATTGATCATTTTATAACCTCACTAAAGCCTCTAAAAAATTATAAAAATTAATATATTTTGAAAAATCTCTATTTTCTGCCATTGTTATCTCGGTAACAAAGCGTTTTTGGGGGTTGGGCCCATGGAAATCCTTTGTCTACTTGGTGTAAGGAATCAGCCTGAGAAGTATTGCACATTCCTCCTGAAACACCCTGTATAGATATAGATCAATCAATCTCTGGTAAAATAAAACTTAAAATAAAGAGCATCAGTATTTACACTAAAAGTCAAAAGCACCATTATTATGTTAGTTATACATGTTAAATGGAAAGAAAAGATATTGTCAAACCACAGATTCAAAACGAGATATCCGGATTTCGATTACTACACCATTTTCAATCTCTGGTAGACTGAAACTTGAAGTAAAGAGAAGCAGTATTATTATGCTAACGGTCAAGCACAGCTATTGGTAGTTGCTTGAACCAATCACAGTGAACGTCTGCCATTGGCCCAAACAAGCTCCTCCCCGATTATCGCTTTATACAAACGTCACAAAATGGTGATTCAAACAGCTAATACAATACTGGAGATTGAGGAATAGTAGCAAATTAAATGGGAAAAAGCTACGAAATAATCTGTGAATGACAAATTTATTATTAACCTATATTGGTGAATTACTGGGTTGAATGAATCTATACGTTACAACTAAGCTTTAATCTATTATTTATCTATTGGTTATCTAGTTAGCATATTTGATGTGATATTGGTATTTGATATTTTAAATTCGATATTCACATGAAATATTCCTTTTTTTTTTGACGAATGCCTGTTTCATCTTTCCTTATCTCGCATTCCTTTCTCATCTCATTTCCTTTTCTCGAGACTACGCACAGGCCATAGTGCTCATGTGGGCTCATTCTATTACAGAATTGTGAATAAAAGTTTAATCTAGTGCTGTATTATTCATAATATTGCAATCATCAGTAACAAAAATTTAATCAAGTATTTTAATTATCTATAAGATTGTGTTATTAGTTGATGCGATATTATTTCATGTACTGTATATTGATTGTGGAATAAACGAGATTTTGATTTGATTTGAAATTTGTAGCCTACTCTAATAAATGAATGAATTCTGAGAAATTAACAAACCAGGAATTGTTCACAAGAATACCAGGAAACACGAGAATAAGTACAAAAAACAATTTACAGTTGAATAATCTTACTCTGAACATTAATCAACTTAAATTACTGTACTTCATTCTGGGAAATACAATTTTCAAGCATCATATAATGACGAAAAAGTTCAAATCCATTAATTCATAGAGATTTAGAATCGGAATTAACATCGAAAATATAATCCTTGGATATCAGAATTAACCTGGAGCAATTAGTACCGAGGATCCTACTAATGAGAACAGATCGTTAGTCAGTTGTAGGAGAATGATGATGATGATGATGATGATGATGAGAATGATGATGATGATGAGAATGATGATGATGATTGGAGTTCGGTGATTGGCCAGATTCGAATCCCACTCAAAAGTATAATAATTGGCGGGGTGCCAGTCACTGGGTATAGTCTGTCCAAGCAAAGAAGACCCTCTGGCAAGATGAGAAAATGACTCCAGCTTGTTCAATATTGGTTCAAACATTATCAATTTGATCTCAAATTGAAGATCAGAATGTTTCCAACAATTGAGACCAAATCAATAATTTATGAAGCAATACTGACCGAGCTGGAGTCATTTTCTCATCTTGCCAGAGGGTCTTCTTTGCTTGGACAGACTAATAGTCCGTGCAAGCTAGGAAGACTCGCCTCTAACATGTAAAGTGAATGGAAACGGGGTGTCTTCACAGTTAGCGCGAAACTAGACCGGGATAAGCTAACAGGAAAAATCAAATCGAAATCAGGTTGATTAATCAAATACTAAGAGGTATTCTTGGAATCGGCTTTCAAATCAGCTGTTATAATTATATCATGGATAATAATCATTGAAAAGTATTTCATGGATACTAACATAGCTTCCTTTAATAGAAGGCCATGGCCTAAAAATTGGCAACTATGTAGAGTAGGAAATTGGGTCCATTTAAAAGCATTGAAATCATTTTCCAATCAGCTGCTCTAATGAATGCGTTTCTTGTGTGCGTTCTCACATTTGACTTGCTACAAATCATAATCTATTTTAATAAATAACTGTCTATACTATTCTTAATCTTTCTTTCTAATCTCTATCACAACCTATTACAAAAAACACAAAAGGAATTCTATACGAAGAGTTTCATGAATGTTTTTCATGGAAATTATGCTCAAAGAGAGAAAAACCAAGTCAACATGCATGATTTGTATCTGTACTTGAGGCTTTCATATGAAAAGACTGTGTCTACGGTGCGACGTTGCCATATTATTAGGGCAGGGCCTTCTATTAAAGGAAGCTATGATACTAATCATTGAAATGTATTCGTGGAGCTACGTACTTTCGTCAATAATTGTTGAAAAGTGATTAATTTAATAACCGAATCATCATCTAAGCATTCATCTAGACAACTCTTATTGACAACGTCAGCTGTTGGAGCGCATAAGGAGCAGACGAAACCACCTAACTTTTTGGTTTCAGCTATATTTTTCTTGTTGCTGATCAGCTGATATCCAGCTTCAACAAAAAATTCGATAGGCTGTTGCCCGTTTATTCCAAGCACACTTACATTTGAGGGACCCTGAAGTTTACTACACTTTACTACATTTCCTATACTTATCATAGAAAATGTCAGCTGTTCATCAAAATTTGAGGGTCCCTCAACTTTGAGTGTGCTTGGAAAAACCCGGTATATATGTTTGATGAAGTAGTTTAACGCTACAGTTACTCAATAATTATTCTGATACATTATTATGTATTTTCATTTCAGAGATCTCAATATTGTACCTGGAATGATTTCAAAAAGAGACAAATCATTCGAATACTTTTTTTAAAAATTCAAAATGGTATATTTTGTCGAGCAAAGAAGACATTCTGGCAAGATGGGAAAACGTAAGCATCTCGATCAATATGGGTTCAAAAATTATCAATTTGGTCTCAAATTGTAGAAAATTTTCTGCTCTACAATTTGAAAATTTTCAGAGCAGAAAATGTTCTATAATTTGAAACTAGATTCATTATTTTTGAACCAATATTGTCGGAGCTGTAGTCATTTTCCCATCTTGCCAGAATGTCTTCTTTGCTCGACCAGTCTCTACCCGCTACGTACAAAACAATAATTCGCAGAGATAAATGATATTGCCATAAACAATGATAAATCTAAATTTGATGAATCTATAATAGTTCGAACATCGTTCACCGACCGGAAAACTGTGTCACTGGAGGCGACTTTTCCGAGAACTTTTCCTCAAAAAACAAGTTGTGAAAAGAAGTTTTCCCCAGTTTTCTCTCTTCTTGGCCTATGACTGTAGGGTGGTGCGATGACTTATGACCCTAGCCGAGATGTCAGCGCATTTTAATTCAACTGGAAGACGCTATAAATATGAGATAAAGCTTCGGCTGCCAGCTACCCACCAAGGTTTTGAAGAGTGAGAAAGAGAATGTGGGGGAGGAATGGAAAGGAAAGGATAAAGGAGGTGAGAAAAAGAAGAGCAGAAGGAGAGAGGAGAAGGAGGGGTGTGAGAGACAGAAGACGTGGTAGAGAAGAAGGAGAAGAAGAAGAAGAAGAAGGAGGAGAAGAAGAAAAAGGAGAAGAGGAAAAGAAGAAGAAGAAGAAGAAGAAGGAGGAAGAAGAAGAAGAAGAAGGAAAAGAAGAAGAAAGAGGAGAAGAGAAGAAGAAGAAGGAAGAAGAAGAAGAAGAGGAAGAAGAAGAAGAAGAAAGAAGAAAGAAGAAGAAGAAGAAAGAAGAAGAAGAAGAAGAAGAAGAAGGAAGAGAAAAAGAAGAGGAAAGAAAAAGAAGAAGAAGAAGAAGAAGAAGAAGAAGGAGGAGAAAGAAGAAGAAGAAGAGAAGAAGGAGGAGAAAAGAGAGGAGAAGGAGGAGAAGAGAGAGAGAAGAAGGAGAAGAAGAGGAGAAGAAGAAGAAGAAGAAGAAGAAGAAGAAGAAGAAGAAGAAGAAGAAGAAGAAGAAGAAGGAAAAGAAGAAGAAGAAGAAGAAGAAGAAGAAGAAGAAGAAGAAGAAGAAGAAGAAGAAGAAGAGATTGGGATGAATTAGAAGATGAATGTAAGATAAATGAATGAGTGAACAAGAATAAGATGAGATAGAGGTTGGATAAAGATTATAGTAGATTGCTAGATATTCAGGAAAAACATGAGAAGAATATTGGAAAAATCTGGAGAATTTTTAAGAGTTTTGTCATAGAATAGAATGGGATACACATTTTGAAAGAATAGATAGGAATGGTTTCAAGGTACCGCTATAATAATAAATCATTGATATTTTCTATTTTATCATGGATCATTATGATTCTAATGGCATAATGTTTAGAACTTTGTTGGTATGTTAACATGATATATAAGTTTAAGTTAATAAGTTGTATGCAGTTACAATTCCTAATAGTTATCATTTATGATTATTTTCTCACACTAAATATACACTTATACCAGTAGTCACAGTATAGACTTAGTACAGTAGTATAGTACTTAGTACTTGGTACTTGGTACTTTGTACTTTGTACTTTGTACTTAGGTCTATGTACTTTGTACTTAGTACAGTATAGACCAGTAGTAGTACAGTATAAACTTATACCAGTAGTATACCAGTATATTACACTTATACCAGTAGTTCGTTCCTATCATGATTGAAGTAATAACATCAAGTACATAATTATACGCCCTGAGGCACTTCAAATAGCCACTGGCGGCTCGTATCCACGAAACAGGTGAAGTGCTGTACAATAAAAGATATGGGCACTTCACCTGTTACGTGGGTACGTGCCGCAACGGTGTCGGACGGTGAATAGAACAAAGGACTTTCTCTTCACTGGCTCGAATTATGTTCAAATCCAACCTAAATACTCATTTCCCCTCGAAATTTTTAGGGCAATTATGATTTATAATTGTATCAAGCGAACTGGAGGATGAAAATGGCAAATTACTTCAATATAACATCCATTTTGGTGGATTTTAAGTATACGACTCGAATAAATATTATAACAAGAGCAAGTAGTATGCGTAATCCCTAATTAAAATATCTAATATTGTAAGGAGATCATACATACTAACCTCCTGAACCCTCTCATTACAAGCTAGCTAGTTTGGAAGTATGTATTAATCGTATCAAAATGATTTATCGTAGCACAATATGTAGTTAAGTAGTGCATGTAGTCTTGAACTGCAAGTGTAATTTGGATTGCAACTCTGCTATAGTATGTCCAAACAAAGAAGACCCTCTGGCAAGATGGGAGAATGACTAAAACTCAGTCAATATTGGTTAAAAAATTATCAATTTGATCACAAATTGTAGGAAACAATTTGATCTACTATTAAGATAACATTTATAATCATTATTGAACAAATATTGACCAAGCTGGAATCATTTTCCCATCTTGCCAGAGGCTCTTCTTTGCTTGGCCAGGCTATGATTGCGGTCGATTAAATTATATATTCTCAACGTTCCATGATAAGATTAACTCTAGGATGGAACTTTCAGTTCAAGCACCTACTAGATATTACGAGAACCAGGTATTGTATAGTAAATATA
Source organism: Sogatella furcifera (assembly GCA_017141385.1). Taxonomy (NCBI): domain Eukaryota; kingdom Metazoa; phylum Arthropoda; class Insecta; order Hemiptera; family Delphacidae; genus Sogatella; species Sogatella furcifera. The sequence goes on along the minus strand of CM029555.1, from coordinate 1,620,873 downwards.
TATTCTAGAACGGGATATATTCCAATCCTCTCTGGTTCGAAAATTTTGGATTCCTAGCAGAAGAAAAGTTTCAAATAATGTTATTCTTATTATTAATTCAGCCTAGCTAACGATATTACTCAGTATCAATTTGTGTTAAGTATAAAACTTAGTATTAAAACTTAACTTAAACTAAAACTAAACTTAACTTAACATATACATGTACATAACTATAAACTTAACTTTAACTAGAACTTAAGTATTAAACAGTTAAGTATAAAGCAGTAGAGAGTTAATACGATTGAAAATGTGAGATAACTGATTAAAATGAGTAAGCTCATTTACTAAACAATTTTATAACAGTGAACTCAATCAAAATTCAGGATTTTGTAAAGTGAAAAGTGTTTTTTAAAGTTAAAATTGTAATGTAAACATTCATCATCCATCATCATTCATTCACTATGTAGCCTAAACATCATCATCCACTTATCACCTTTGCTTAAAATACTTTATATAAGTCGCAATTGTAACAACAAATAATAATAATAATGAATCAATATTTTTTATTTCCTCTCCCTTTTCGTATATCTTCTCCCTCTTTCTTAAAAACTGGAAAACTGCTTCTGAATCAAATAAATATTGGGAACAGTAGGCTATTTGTTAATTTTCACAATCAAAAATTTACGAATCTTTCAGGATAATATCTGAATTGGTGGAGCTGCCATTGAAGAAACAGTTCACCATTTTGTTAGCATGACTCGTTACCTTCTCATTGGTCGATTGGTTTCAGCCGGCAGCCAATGGCGTGCAAGCTACTCCCTCCCGTTCCAATTGGTTAATCCGAGACTGGGAGCCGTTTCTGTATGCCAGCTTTAAATTTTCAGTGTAGGCACAAAGAAGAAATGTTCTCCTCTGGTGTAGGCTACTTATTCAAGAGATTCTACTGGAGCAATATTCGAGATTCCATGCAAGGTTATAAGATTACTGCAGTCTAATTATCCTGCTTCCAAGTCTTGTGTTTCATACGGAGTTTTTTTCGATTCATTAAAACATAAAATATCAATATACTATTCACATTGAAAACAGGATACGAAAGTAGGATAGTAATAGCTTGGACAATAATGTAATGTATTAACCTGATTCATGGAAGGTTTTACCTCGGAGTGTCTGAACATCTAATCTCCGTTCAAACTATAAAAAAACTCAAATAATTCAAATCAAATCAAATTCTTTAGAAGAATTGATAGATGGAATGAAATAAATCAAATAATACCCTTTTGGAACTTTAAAATATCATTTTCACACAAAAAATAAAATAAGTATTTTAAAAAGGGTTATTTGATTTATTTCATTTTATCTATCAATAATTATTTTAAATAGCCCTAATAAGTTTGAAGTCTAATTTTCAAAAACTTCTCACTGAACTCAATGCCTATGTGAATCTATTGATACTTATTTATTAAATCTATATCTATAAAAGCGAAATGGCACTGACTGACTGATTCATTCATTCATTCATCATCAGAACTAAAAATCCACTCAACCGAATGCGCTCAAATTTGGCAGGCATGTTCAGTTGGACGTTTAGACGCGCGCTAAGAACGGATTTTGAAAACTCTTCAAACTTTTTCTTAGATTTTCCGAGAAAAAAATGGCAGAAAATGTTGAAATTTGGTAAACAGGTCTAGATTAGGTCAATAAATGCTGTGTTCAATAAATTTCGAACCCCTTATGAACGGAATTTGCAGGCGAGCGAAGTGAGCCTGTTTGTCTCAGCTGACACTGGCAGAGGTTTTGCAGGCGAGCGAAGCGAGCCTTCACTGCCGACACTGGTGGGATAGATTTAAATCTATTCAGTTCAGTTGTCAACATATGGAGGTCTATCTTTGGAATATTATTTACAATTCACCATTTAACCTTTAGGATCTTAGGATAAGTTGTTTCCATGGGATTCAATTCCTCTGATAAAAATGTTCTGTTTGTTTCCGAGGTTTATTTCCTCATGAGCATATTTAATGTATCTAATTCCTCTGCATATCATAATTATCAATTTAACATGCTTGACGTGGTTATCCAACAAGTATTGTTCTGCATCATCAATAGGACCTACGAAAAAAAATAATTTTTTCAGAAAAAAAATTATTACTTCCACTGGCGGCAGGTGAAGTGCTCTACAATGTAATATACATGCACATCACCTGTTTCGTGGGCACGAGCCGCCAGGGATTACTTCGGGGAAAAAATTATCACTCTACGCTATGAACTTATCAAAGAATAAAGATTTTTTAAAAAGATCTCCAATCATTTCAAGAATTTTCACGGTCCCTTCGTGACGTGAACTCAATAATTCCTTGAATAAGAAATGGTAACAATCTGAATGATTACATCAGGACATCTTGTTGAATGATTAAATAAGATTTAGGGATAGTTCTGTTCGGAGTAAAATTGAGACATCAAGTAGAAAATCTCTTCAACTGCGGAAGAGATTTAACTTGACTGTAAGGCGATAACACTGTGAAAAAGACATCAATGAAGGAAGTTGTTTTAAGACATCTCACTAAAGAGAAAAGGGAGGAGAAGAGGGAGAGAAAAGAAAAGAGAGGAGAGGAAAGAGAGAAGAGGATAGAGAGAAGAGAAAAGAGCGTTTAAGATTACCGTGGAATGTCACAGGATCACTGAAAAATGTCGGAACATCAAAGAGGAATGCAGCAACGTTCACGTCTCAACTTTACGTCTTCCTTTGGCAATGGAAGGGGGATGGGACTGTGATTGAGGGAATAAGAGGGAGAAGGAGCAGGCGGAGAGGAATGAGAAATGCGAGAGAGATGAGAAAATAGATAAATAATTGGAGGTGAGGGATAAAATTAGGAAAATTTAAGAAGTGGGAGAAATGGGAGTTGGTTGAATAACGGTTGAAATGAAATTAATAATAACGAGGAAAGAAGAGTATGAGGGTGTGGGGAAGAGATAGAAGGGTGGAGAAGGAGGAGAAAAATAGATGATAAAGAGGAAAATAGAAAAATAATTTGAGATGGGGGATAAGATGAAAATGGAAAATGAAGGAGTGGGAGAAATAGGAGTTTTTGATTAATAAAGGTTGAAATGAAATGAACAGGCACGGGGAGAGGAGAGAATAGGGATATGGGGAAAAAGATGAAAGGGGAGAAGAATAAGAGATGATATTATTAAAGAAGAAGAAGAAGAAGAAGAAGAAGAAGAAGAAGAAGAAGAAGAAGAAGAAGAAGAAGAAGAAGAAGAAGAAGAAGAAGAAGGAAGAAGAAGAAGAAGAAGAAGAAGAAGAAGAAGAAGAAGAAGAAGAAGAAGAATAAGAATAAAAAGAAGAAGAAGAAGAATAAAAAGAGGAGGAGGAGGAGGAGGAGGAGAAGAAGAAGGAGAAGAGAAGAAGAAGAAGAGAAGGAGAAGAAGAAGAAAAAGAAGAAGAAGAAGAAGAAGAAGAAGATAATAGAGAAGAGAAGTAAGAAGTGATGAAGGAAAAGAAGAAAGATAAGAAGAAGAGAAGTAAGATAATGAAGAAGAAGAAGAAGAAGAAGTAGTAGAAGAAGAAAAATAAGAAGAAGAAGGAGAAAAAGAATATTAAGATAGTAAAGAAAAGTATGTGGATTGACAAAAAGGTGATTGAGCTGAGAGAAAAGAGGATAGAGAGAGAGAAAAGAAAGATGATTGTGTAAAAAATGGGAGTAGAAAAGCTCAAGGAATTCGAAAGAGATGTCAACAAAAGAAGAAAACGAAGATTGAAATTTAATAAAAAGTTCTAGAAAGAAAAGGTAGAGAGAAGACGAGAAAGGTAAAAAGGAGGTGAAGAAGACGAAATGAAGCCGTGAAAGGGAGGACAACAAGAACAAGAGGAAAGTTATGCGAATAACAACGGATTGATGATCAAGTAGAAGAAGAAGAAGAAGAAAAAAGGAAGAAGAAGAATATAAAGAAGAAGAAGAATAAAAAAAAAGAAGAAGAAGAAGAAAAAGAAGATGAAGAAGAAGAATGAAGAAGAATAAGAAGAAAAAGTAAAAGAAATAGAAGAAGCATAAGATTGTAGAGAAGATTCCTTTTATACGGCCACCACATTAAATTGGTACGTTTTTACAGCGTTGATAAGTGGTTAAAACTATTAGGCAGGGATGTCAAAGTGAGTCGTGTCATGGCCTAGGAGAGCGGAAGAAGTTAATGAGCAGCCACGGTCATCATTCCACTCCATGGACAGAGGGGGCGTCCCTTAACTTCCAACCGAGTTGAAAGCAACTACAACTTTGTGCCCCATTCAATTCTTTCATGACTTGTCGCTTTAAAACCTTGTTAGAAGTTTATATGAAGTAATGTAACTAAAGTGTGATTATTCTTTCTTTACAATTTTTTTGACTCTGTTATCCGTCATGAATTTAGGCGGTTTCGTCTGCTTTGTTTGCTTTAAAACAGCTGATTTCAAACGTGGTTGTAATTTAGCTAGGCCTAGGTTAAGATTTTATGAAATTAGATCAGATTTTATGAAATCTAATGAGATCAGCTGTTAGGAGGTTGTTTCACGTACAAGAGACAGATGAAACCGTCTTACTTATTGGCGTCAGCTATACTTTTAGGTCAATCGCTAACCCACTAACAGCTGCTGCTAAGAATTATTATTAATAAATTCTCAATTTCAATTTCAATTTTATAAAAACACACAAAAGACAAAATAAATACAATAAATTTCAAAAACAAATATACATAACAATGACACATTAAACAAAAACACAGGCTTCATGGTTGGGTGTGCTGGGGAGAAAAGAGAGAAGAAATAATACCTAACCAACTATGGTTTCCCATGTAATAGTATCTATCCCATGTAAATTATGTATCTATTGTTTATTTTCATGATTTCAAAAACATCATCAAGGCATAGTTAGATGACTATGATTGACAACATCAGCTGTTGGAGCGCACAGGAAGTAGGCTAAACCGATTAACTTTAGACATCTTATGTACAACATTGAGGGCCGGTTTCTCCAAATACGTTTAACTGAAATTTTAGTTTAAACTATCAGCTGTCAGTGTATGGTCACTTTTATTAACTTGTGTTTCAATTGAGCCAGCTGATGGTTTAATCCAAAATTCAGATTAACTTTTTTGGAGAAACCGGCCCTAAATATAAAAGAACTATACATAATAATATTATAGGATTTCCTTGAAAAATTATTATTAAACAAAATATTCTCACCAAAAACACACTCTTCTGTCAACCGCTTATTACATACTTTTATTACTTATGTTCTAATTTTACTTCTTACCCATTTAGTTTATATCTGTTCCATTGAAATTCATCAAGAATATCTTTTCCTTCTTCAGGTAAGTGAAAACCAAGGTTTGTCAGATCCACAAAATTCATTTTAAATAACATACTTAAGTTTCAAAGCTCAGGGCATCATTATCAGTGGAAAAGTGAGTGATACCCTGAGCGTTTAAACTTAAGTATGGTATTTTAAATATAAACTTTGTGGATCAGACAACCTTTGTTTTGACTTACCTAAATTATGGATTAGTTCCACAACATCTCTTATAAAAGTGTAAATCTACTCTTATATTTCAATCTCTTTTCTTCACTGGCGGCTCGTGCCCACTAAACAGGTGAAGTGCTGTACAGTAAAAGATACGGGCACTTCACCTGTTTTGTGGGTACGAGCCGCCAGTGCTTTTCTTATTCTCAACTACTATCACTCCTCCTTCCCTGGATTACAGTAGCACTATGACTTTTCAGCAACTGTTATTCTCCTACGTTGAAAATCCATTTTTCATAGTCGGTACAAGCAAAGAAGACATTCTGGCAGGATAAAAAAATAACTCAAACTCGGCCAATATTGTTTAAAAGATTATAAATTCAGTCTCAAATTGTAGAGCGAAAT